>JABSTT010001708.1:0-298778 GCA_013339685.2 Hyalomma asiaticum
TCAAGAAACTGGCTAGGAGACGCTACCTGCGCCAACGTTGCCTCTCGCGGGTGAGGGCGCGTTCTACTTCTTTGCGAGCTGGTAGAGCGTTCATCTAAGAAAGAGCGTTTCCATAGTCAACGCGCCCCTTTCGCTCTCTCTCTCTCTATCACAAGACAGCACGCGCCGAGGGCAGGAGGCATGCGCTGAGGGCGAGCGGGTACCTGGCGTCTTTCGTTGGTTTATTTCATCAATCAACGGCGTTTTGAACAAAATTTTTATTGTCTAATCACGCACAGGAGAAATCTCACCAGGCACTACCTTGGAGGTAAACAATGGCTGCTAATGGGAATGAGAGACAGAAGAAGTCGGCTTTTAGCTAACACTTACACTTCTACTTCTACTAACGTTTCCTACTGGAACATGCCAATGGCTGCTAATGGGGAATGAGAGACAGAAGAATTCGGCTTTTAGTTAACGAGCACGCTGCGAATTTTTTATTGTTCAACAACGCACAGGAGAAATCTCCCACCGGCACCACCTTGGAGGTCAAGATGTGGTACTAGCGTTAAGACTGGTTACACACTACTACGACGAGGGACGAATGGGTGCCGCTATAAGGAGCTTCGCCCCTAAAAATCTACTCAGTCTGGCCAACCTGCGTGCAAGGAATCTAAACTACCCCACCCGTCATGGAGAGAAATGGGAGGTTGATAAAACACGGTTAAACTCCGGCAAACAGCGTTTATCTTACACTCTTCCAGCTCTTCTGAATTATTGTGACCTAAAAGGTTTTGACTTATTCAACTGCTCATACCACGACATCCATGAATTATTTGCAACAATCTAATACTTGATCTTTAAATCAATAGTACATTCAGTTACATATTTTTCTCTCAGTCCCAAATCAAAACTTTTAGATAGATATTTGTGTTTTTCACTTGAATGTAGATACTTCTAGGGCTGTAATCTATAAAATGTATAATACTGTAATCTATATAATGTCTTTTTATGCAGTGTATATGTCTTATATTTTGTTTCTGGATGACAATCGCGTTATCATGTTTGTTTTCTACACAGTGTAATAATTTAGTTTTCAATCTGTGGTTCATATATGTATTAAAATCGTAATTACAATGTGTACGCCCTCTCATGGCGCACTGCCCATGAGGTGCCACATTGCCATGTTTACCGCGGTGCTGCTACCGCTCCGACATTTTACTGTATATTTATTTTCTGCTTTCTTCTTTTTTGCATGGGGCTGTGAACTAGTCAAGCTGTCTAACACAGCTTTTTTTCACAGTCCTTTCTTTCTGTACGACAGAATGGAAAATAAACTTTGACTGTGACTTTGACTTTGAAAAGGTTATCGTGGCCATCGGTGATGTGGTGTTAGTAGGCGTCATCCATGAAGGCGGGTTGTGCTCTTGTGTGAAAACTGTTGAAAATGCAGTATTGAAGACGTTAGCGCAGTCTGTGTCGGAGATAGGTTCACCCGACACATGAGCGAGAGCGATTGAGGGCGTTGGTGCAGGGTTGATGACTCGCCAAAATTTCTTTGGGTTATCGTGTAGCATGCGCGCCAGGTCATTATTAAAGAATGAGTGTTTTGCGTCGGTGATCGCGGTCAGGTATTCTTTTTGGCTGAGTAGTATTTTTCCCATGATTCGAGGTTTCTTTTTAGCTTTGCAACGCGAAAAAACCACTTCTTTTTATTTTCGAGTTTTTTTAGTGACTTAGAAAATCAAGGTTTAGAGCGATTTTCACGGAACATTATTCTCGGGATAAATCTTTCGGTTAGGTCCTGTAGTTTATTCTTAAATATTAACCAATTTTCGTTAACCGACCTCTGGTCAAAATTGGTTTCGGAAAATGGGACGAAGTTGCTGAGTTCCTGATTAATGGCGTTGTAATTGCCTTTGTCATACAAAGTGATTGCTTTCTTTCGTGTTTCACGGCGCTCGTTGCGGAAGGAAATATCTGCTTGAATAAATTTATGGTCGCTAATAGGCTCTAGATACGTAATGGATGATAAACTGTCAGGATGAGTGCTCAGTTTTAAGTCTAAAGTGTTGCTGGAGTTGTCTGCGACACGTGTTGGGCTGGTGACTAGTTGACTAAGGTTAAAGCTCAAACAAACATCAAGAAAATCCCTTGATTCTGCGGTGATTGTTTGTGAATGAGGTTGGTTGTGCCAATCTATTCCTGGGTAGTTAAAATCACCGAAGAAGAGAATATGTGCCTTCGGGTATGATGTCGTAAGTTGATTTAACATGTTGTTAAGCTCATGGGAAAACGTTGGGTTAGCATGCGGAGGCCGATAACACACGCCGATTAGAACGGAGTGGGGTGATGTACGGCACAGAATCCACAGTATCTCCAAGTCAGATGTGATACTGATGGATGAACATGAAAGCTCTGGACTAGCAGCAACCAATACACCACCCCCTCTAGAACATGTGCGATCATTTCGATAAAGGAAAAATTTGGCAAATCAGCAATAACTTCAGAGTCAGCGATATCGTTGGTAGGCCAGGTTTCGGTTAGTACCAGCATATTGCTGTTAGACGACGCGACTAGGCTAGACACAAGTTCACGTTCTGGCATAAAACTGCGAATGTAAGTGTAGATTATAAAGAACGAAAGAGGGTTGCTTGCTGGGGTGCCGAGACGGGTATTAGCTAATTTTGGGAAAGGTGACCGCTATAATTCCCTAACCGTTTGCGATGAGGTATCGTACACTAACCGTTTTGTACCGATGTGAAGTGTCTTGTAGTGCAGAGAAAATTTAACACCCTTGGATTTGGTGAATGCTACAAGGTGACTGCGCGCGGTTTGGACAGGACGAGAGAAGTCTTCAGCGATGCTGTAAGATGTGTTCTTTAGTTTCTGGGCATTTGAAAGAATGGTGTCTTTAGTTCTGTAGAACGTGAATTTGGCTATTATTGGGCGGCGACGATTATTGGAATGGCGCCCGAGTCGGTGTGCACGTTCGATTTCTTTAGGATCAATTGTCACATTAAGGCGATCCTGGCAATGTCGAATGATTATATCTTCAGTTTCGGCATATGTTTCGGTCGTATTAGTGTCTTCAAGGCCATAAAATATCAGATTGTTCCGTCACGATCGATTTTCGGCATCGTCTAAACGTGCTTCTAGCGTAGAGATTAAGCAGGCTGTCTTGGCTGCGTTAGCTTGAACGGAATCAAGTTCTGTTTTGAGGGTTATAAGGGTTTGGTAGTGATTCTCGAAAATGGCCATCCTCCCATTCAAATCGCAAATGGTTTTGTCTGCTGTTAGTAGCTGGCTTTTTAGTTCGCCAACCTCGGCGGTGAGCAGAGATTGGCCGGCGGAAATCGGGACCGGGGTTAGATTCAATGTCACCGCATAGCAGCAGAAGGAGGGAGCAGATGGTGTGAAAACAATCAGTAGCGATAGCTTTCAGACATTGTGGGCTTGGTAGCTGCACTAAAAGGAAATTACTAGTTTTCTTTGAAAACAGGCTGTACTGCTTACTAACCTGCATTGTCAGGAAGAGCGGTTAGTGGTCTTTTCTGTGGCAATGCCACCAAGCCCACGAAGTGTCGTTGACGGTTGTTGCGGTTTTATACTTAAGGAGAATGGCAATGTTGACTGTGATGGGGCAATCCAGGTAGCGGTGAGGGTTCTGTAGAAGCAAGGTTGTACGTCAAAGACAGGGGTGACATTGGTGATGACGTAGCCAGTCCCAGTTTCACCGCAGCTGAGGTTAATCAGAGGAAGCGGAAGTGGGCCCAACGGCGCAGCCGTCAGGCTGGGCAGCAATGCGACGATGATCGTGACAAGTGCCTGCATTGTCAGGAAGAGTGGGTTAGTGGTCTTTTCTGTGGCACTGCCACCAAGCCCAAATGTTAATTAACTTGTTTTTATGTAAAAAGCGATTATTCCTGATGTCCTGCCACACCATATATATAACATTGTAGGCATTCTTTAGTTTATAACTTCCATCGGTTCGAAGTGCATTTAATTTGAACTCTGTAGGCATCTTCCTGAAATTTTAATTAATGAGCTCTTAATATAGTATGGCAAGTTAGAAACCATGAGTGAACATTTTAATAGCCTACAACCCTTCCTTATTTATTGCAGATAGAAGACATGATCCAGTTTATGTGCAATAACATCAAGAACGACTCGATTGGGATCCTGTCAAATGCTCACCTCGCCGGGTGATCAGGAAAGGGAGAGAATACACTCGCAGAAGTGCCTGTCCATTGCTGAAAAGATCAGCATTTGCCTAAATTTTGCTAAGAACGGTAAAATAGCGTATCTCAAGCGAGATGGACGACCCCATCTTTACCCAGACTTCATGGAAAAGGGGAGCCACAAGACCACATACCGGTCAGACAGGGCACTCGGCGTCCTGTACTGCACTTGTTCCCTGGAAGCTGCTGTCGGCAATCTAGGTCACCGGCACGTTGATGCGGGTCGGTGCCAAGCACTCGCTGTACCAGGGTGGGAGGACTACCGTGAATCGGTCCTACAAGCCCTTGCAGAATACAACGCCAACCTCCGTCGAATATTGAACCAGTATGGCATTGGGTCGGAAGGTGAGGTTATGGCCTGCATGGTAAACACATTTGACACATACCGTAATGCCCAGTCAGACAAACTGAACATCGAAGACCTTGTTGAAAAGATGACCACCTTTCTAACGGTCACTACAAAGGATATCTTCTACGCTGACTGCCTGAAAGAAAAGCACAGCAGCCACACATCTGATCGAGAGGAGCTTCGCAAAAGGAAGCTGCGCCGGGGCTCAGCCTGGTACATGGTGACATACGAGTCTAGCACTGAGAACTCGTTCTTTAGCTTCCCTTGGTGCATTACCGAGGTTCTCATTGAGATACTGCGCAGCACAGGCACACAGGACAGGGAGTGGTGCCCGAATATTCTCTGCCGGAAGATCACTCAGTTCGTAGAGAATAGCGACCTTGAAGAAGATGATGGTCTGGCTGCAGGTTGCGATACATTCAAGACTGCCTTCGGAATAATTGAAGAATGGCTGATGAAAGAAACCCTGCTGGGCAAACACCAACCTGGTGCTGCATCCATGCCTGGGCTGTGCTACAACGGTCTCCTTGGCATCTACAGCGAGTTTCTGAGAAGTAGGAAGGTTGCACCTCTGGGCAAGATTGTCGGAAGAAAGCGCCACACTATGATGGTTTCAGCAACACCAGAAGCCAAGGATGAAACAACTCATGAGCCAGTTACGGAGGCATTACGGGGCAGGCAAAATTCCACCAAGAAGGCTCCTTCTGAAGCCTGGCAAATTGTAGATGGTGTTGTGGAGCCCCACTACTTGGACGACTCTGAAGACGAGAATGACAGCCCGGATATGGCAGACCACGGTGGACGTGGCAACAACCATGAGCAGGACCTTCAAGTGTTCAAGCCTGTCGTGTCAGCGCGTGTGCAGGTGGAGGCTATGACTGCCAGACCCACAGGTTGCCAATGGTGGCGTTGCGGGCATACAGTTCGCTGGCGGTGTCACTTGACCCGTGCCACATCTCGCTACCACGTGACCCTGCATACGACGAGCCGCACCAGGAGGTCATCGAACGGCATCCCGTGCAGATCATGGTAGCCAATCCAGCAATGGATCTAATGCTGAAGGAAAAGCTTGATGCGGTGAGAGGATGTGTATTTCAGCTGTAGTACTACACTTGAACCTCATAACAAAGTTGAAGAGAGACACATAATTACTTCGTTATGTGCAATATTTTGTTACTTATTATATTATAATGAGGTTCGAGTGTATATCCACAAAATCGCTTTCAGCTTTATTTGGATGATCAGCACCTCAGCGACCTACTTTATACCCCTCGTGATACAGTCCACCTAGAATTGCTGATATGCAGTAAACCTTCTCTCTAAAATGAACAGGGTGGTGAAAAAATTTTATATAAGCGTCCACTCAATAAAGGATAAACAAGATGAGCTTAAATTGTACTGCAATTGCAAGTATGTCAAAACACATTTTGTATAAAACACACCCATATTGAGGTGCAAAAAAAAATCCACGCATATCCATGGAGTGAATGATGATGAGTGGCGAAGCTCCGGATGTTCATCGTAGATCATGCCGAGTTCCGGATTAATTTACTTAACGCGCACTCTACGAATCCTTATGGTTCAACTAGGCACAAGTGAAATCTCCCATCGGCACTTCATTGCGATTCAAGATCCAGTGCCTATATATATATATATATAATATGGGTGGCCGGTGAATGGTTCTCCAGCGCGAGCAGTCGGTATTTTTCAATCAAGAAACTTGCTAGAAGACGCTGCCTCCGTCAACGTTGTCTCTCGCGTGTGAGGGCGCGTTCTTCTTCTTTGTGAGCTGGTAGAGCGTTCATCGAAGAAAGAGCATGTCCCTAGTCAACGCGCGCCTTTCGCTCTCACTGTCTCTCTCTCTCACAAGACAGCAGATGGAAGAGTGAGAGAGCTCGCGCGCTGGGAGGCACGCGCCGAGGGTGAGCGCGAGCCTCCCGGCGGCGCGAGGTGGCTACATATATACTACTACATACATACATACTACTACAGAGGAGGGAACGACCCACACCCTAAGGAGCTTTGCCCCTAAAAGTTGGTTATGAACAATTGTTGGTGCACCAACCAGCTTTATCAAATTACCTTGGCATCTGTAGCTCGAGTGAAACGAGGCACACCAATGTCGGGCATTACAAACAAATGGTAGCAGTGTTATCAGCACACTTCTAATCGTGATCAGCACTGATCCAGTTTGGTTTTTTTTATTGCGATCAACAGTCACTAATCTCTATTACACAGTCCAGTGGCACTGACATCAGCTCAATCCCCATGCGCAGATTGCAATTGCCATGATCCCAGCTGGGCCCGGTAGCGCCTTTTCATCTCAAAACTGGTGGAGCCATTCGTAATTGTAAATCACAAAAGCGTATGCGGGGCACCCTTGAAGGGGAGCTCCTGTGCTTTTTCCACCACATTGTGATATCACTTCTCATACTGATAGGCCTATAGGCCTACTGATAGGACTATAGCAGACAGAGTGGTTCAGTTTGCACAGAAACTTGCCGTTGATTTCCACTAACTGAATTCATGACGTGTTCAAACCGAAACTGAAATGGGTACATGCTTTGTGCAACATATGCCATGACATCACAGCCTCCCTGCCATTAGAAATAGGGAGCTGGTGCCAGAATAACGAAAGTGGCAAGTTTATCAGACACTGCACTTGGGAGGAACAGTTTGAGTGCTACTTAAGATACCGCAGTTGGTTCTTCTAAACGGCCGCCTGATTGAGTAGGCAGCATTGCCGCTAATGATGTTAAGAAACACAGGGTGGCCTACGTATGAATCCACTAATTTCATTTTCAGGAATACTGAATGACCCACAACATATACTTAAAATTTCATTTGAGATCAGTGGGCAATGAAAACTTGAGTTGCCCTTGAAGCACAAGTCCACAGACATAGTGTGGAATTATTAAAGAAGTCACTGTATGGTGCTTGCCTTACTGGCATAGAAAGAACATACTTTTCAACTCATTGATGGCAGGGAGTGTGTGTAGTATTTTGAATGATACAATATCTCTAAAGCAGTCAGCTTACTTTGCTCTCTTTGCTCATAATTGGAAACAAAGGTCATTTCAGGAATTGCTTTTAATGATTGAGAAATTATTAAATTCTTTGCTGTCGTCGCCTCCACCTTGTGTACCATCCCCTCAGCACTGGGTAGGCTTTGGGTAAAAACTCCGACGGGCCTACCATTGTGGGTTGCTTCCTCCTCCTTGAGGAGAATGTCTCCTTGTTTGCTGTCAATTTGTGGCTCTTGCCATTTCCGCTTTTGCAGACTACCAAGGCACATAGTGCACAAGCATTTCCAAAATTTATCAGCTGTGTTCTGTACTTGACAAGAATGCCGTTTGTAGAGATTTGGCCGTGTCCGGTTGTGCGTCTGTTCTTTTGTGTCAGTAGCATGTTGGAGTGAAATGAAATGGGAGTTATATAGGCCTCGCATTCATGATGTCCGCAACTTCTGTCGAAAAGGTGGCATTGTCAGTGAGCCATTGATTGCGTGACAGCATGAGGATTGTGTCGAAAATGTGCCACCTATGGGGGACATGTGCAGGGGATTCAGTATCCACTTGCAGCAGGCCTGTTGTCGACAGAAGCTTGCCGATGCATGAGCATGCACTGGTATGATCGCTGAAGCTTAGATGTTTTCATCATCATCATCAGGCCAGCTTACGTCCACTTCCGGATGAAGGCCTATCCCAATGGTCTCCATCCTTTCCTGTCCTGTATGAGCTGATTCCATTTGACACCTGCAAATTTAATTTCGTCACTCCGTCTTACTTTATGTCGTCCACGGCTGTGCTTACTCTCTCTTAGTATCCATTCAGTCATTCTAACTATCACATATTCCTTAACGACGCAGTGCCGCCAAAACTGCTGTTATCCCTACCGAGTCAAAAGCCTTTTCGTATTCTATGAAAGCCATATAGAGGGGTCTGTTATATTCAGCGGATTTCTCGATTACTTGGTTGATCACATGAAGATGGCCTATTGGGGAGTATCCTTGCCTGAACCCAGCTTGCTCTGTTCCTTGATTAAATTCAAGTGTGGCTCTTGTTCTATTTGAGATAACCTTTGTGAACATATTGTAAAGTGTCGAGAGTAGACTGATCGGCCTGTAGTTCCTCAAGTCCTTTACGTCTCCCTTCCCATGTAATAATAGAATGTTTGCGTTTTTCCAGCTGACTGGTACATTTGAAGTTTTGAGGCATTGTGTGTATAGTGTCGCGAGCTTTCCAGTTAGGAAGTGTCCACCGTCTGTGATCAGGTCGGCGGTTATGCAGTCTTCTCCAGCCGCTTTTCCGCCGGGCATGCCCTGAATAGCTTTCGTAACCTCGTCCGCAGTGACGCCTTGAACTACGCTGTCCTAATCTGTAGCCGTAGAGTTCCCAATACAAGTCCTCGGCCATCTTGGCTATATCATTGAAGTTACTAACGATGTTGTCCTGCCTGTCTTTCACTGCACGCATTATGTTTTCTTTCCTGCACAAAGCTTCCTTTTAGTTGTTTTGATGCTGGCTCCTTTTCCGACGGCTGCTTCTATTTCTTTCATGTTATGGTTGCGTATGTCACAGACTCTACTTTTGTTGATGAGCTTAGACAGCTTGGCGAGTTCTATCTTATCCCTTGAGTTATTCTCATTTGTTGGAGTTGTTTGTGATTCGTTCATTTTGTCTGTTCTCATTTTCCTCCTGTCCTAGGGCCTTATACATCTTGGCCTATTTCCGTACGAGTAACTTTGTTCTTGTCCTCTTGAGATTGAGTCGTCTTTGCCCTCACTAGTCCGTCCGTGTTCCTAATCTTGACCTTATTAACCACTTGCACCGCCACGGTGGTCTAGTGCTTATGGCACTCGACTGCAGACCCGAAGGTCGCGGAATCGAATCCCAGCTGCAGCTGCTGCATCTCGATGGAGGCGAAATGTTGAGGCCCGTCTGCTGTGCGATGTCAGTGCACGTTAAAGAATCCCAGGTGGTTGAAATTTCCTGAGACCTCCACTACGGTGTCTCTCATAATAAGAGCTGGTTTTGGGATGTTAAACCCCACAAATCAAACAATCATTATTAACCACTTCCGTGTCTTGTACTATACCTGAATCGCTGCTTAGTATGAAGTCTATTTCGGTTTTTGTTTCCCCATTAGGGCTTTTTCATGTCCACTTTCTGTTCTTACATGTCTTAAAGGAAAATGTTCATTACACGGAGTTGATTTCTTTCTGCTAATTCCACTAGCGTCTCCCCTCTGCTATTCCTTACGCCTACACCGTAGTTCCCGACCGCCTGTTCTTCATTTAGTTTCTTTCCTATTTTCACAATAAAGTCCTCCATAACTAGCTTTATATTGGGTGCATACTTAGTTCATTGCTCTTGTACAACTTCGTCACTGTGGCTGATCATTGGGGCATAACCTTGTATAAGTTTTAGTTTGTATCTCTTGTTTAGATTTATACTCGCAACCATTCAGGGCTGTGTATGATGTCCTTGCGACCATGAGAGGCAAACAAAAAGTTAAACGAAAAGATCAGTGAATTCTATTCCCCCTTTTCTCCCCTTGCCTTTGATTTGTGATCTCCAGATTTTCCAAGTCCCTGTATTGGCAGGTGTGAATAACTCGACGAACACGTAGTACCTTCAGAAAAATGAGTCTGCAGCACTACACAGCACACTGACTTTAGATGAAGCCATATTAATGGTTAGGAATGGTTCAGTTCATCCAAAAGGCAATGTAAATCTGTTCATTGGCCTCTGGTCGGTAAAACTAACAAAAACAAATTGCATTCAACTGTATATAAATGGCGCCTGAAAGGGATAGTGTTAAGTTACAGGACTTCAATGTATCTGGCATTAACACAAGCACCTGCAGTGTGTACTCCGGCAGTGCGTTGGTCACAGCCTAGTGAATGTTTTCTTCCCGTCCTTCTTTTTTTCTTTGGCACTTAACAGGTACGTTAGTTTCTGATGCACTGGACGAGCGTACAGGATGTCCAGATACAGCGACAGGAGAGCGTCGACAACACGTACATCATTGTGACAGCATTGGGCAGGGACTGGCAGGTCTGGTTTCGGCAGCAGCTGCTGTTGCAACACTGGCTGCCCGAGGCCATTGACTGTGCGGCCTGGACAAGTTCCTGACCAGGAATCCCCAGGCTGGCCAGACAAAGTTAGGCTCAAGAACAGCTACTTGCACGTGCTGCGATAAGAATTGTGAAACAAATGCTTCATGGGCATTTACTGAAATGTGCAATTTGTACAGTACATATTCACGTCTGTTATATTTTAAGGGCATGCCTTTCTTTAGAGAATACTGAAGGTTTT
This sequence comes from Hyalomma asiaticum, assembly GCA_013339685.2. Taxonomy (NCBI): domain Eukaryota; kingdom Metazoa; phylum Arthropoda; class Arachnida; order Ixodida; family Ixodidae; genus Hyalomma; species Hyalomma asiaticum. Next base: position 10,890 of record JABSTT010001708.1, read on the forward strand.
GTTGTGTGCCTGTCCTGTTTTCGGGATGTATGTGCTGTGTAGTTTTATGCCAAACGCCTGCATGTTATTTCATTATGCCATAGTACAAATTTACTTAAGATGAAGAACAGAGGTTTTAGTTCCCTTATTACAGGTGTTTTATGAAAATGAATTTTATATTGTGAATGCCAAAAGTGCCTTCATTTTCCATGTTCAGCAGAGAACCTCTTCTGTGGTCAACGGAAAAGTCCCTCCCATAACACGTGGAAAATGCAAGTTGCGAAGAGGCCCTATATGTCGCTTTTTTCTCGCAACGATTAAAGGCGCGCATTTCCAAACCGAAGACACCTGCTTGGAAAGAAACGTGGTTAACTGCGCGCGACGCCTTGTATGAATACGAATAAGTTATGGGGAACTTCCGAATTGTAAGAATATCTCCTGGAGGTTTATGTGCCAAAACCAAGCACGCCCTGATGGATTAAATTTTGCAACATAAGCCTCTTCCTAAATACACCTGAAGCCGTTAAAAAAAGTACGCCACAGTACAGGGGAGTTTCTAACAGTTAAGTCACCGTCAAAATGCGGCAGCCGTGGCCGGGAAAAAGAAAAAAAAATCCCCAGTCAGAAAGCCGAATTCAACGCCAACCCGAAACTCCCAGTCACAAATTGTCGCCGATGGCGCATTCAACACGCAATAAGGCCTTTGAATTTCTCACCGCAAAAATAGCCGGGAAAAAAACTTGTAGTATTTCACAAACAGCGTCTGGGAAATTGCCAATCGCTGTTACAAAATACAGTGGTCGTTAGGGGAGTGGTCAAAAGTGTAGTGAAATGTTACCAGCAAAGAGAACACGCAGAGGTCATACACAGAATAACATTCTAAGAGATGTTAAAAATATCAAAGGAATTGAATGAGTTCGAGATATGCGAAGCAGTGAAGGCAAGCTAACAATTGCAGCGGATAGTTTGCTCACGGTGTTTGAGCCTTGGCAGAAGGTTATGACGAGAAAAGCTGCTTCTAGAAATGGCGATGCTGGAAGAATGAAATGTGCTACCTCTGCTCAATGCTTATTATATTGAAACGGGCACAGGGATGCGCTTTCAATCGGAGTGTATTCTACAACGAGGAGAATAGCCGGTGCTGCCCCAATGGCGGACCGTCAGTCTGCGCCCCACTCCTACGTCTCCTTTGTGCTCCTCGAGATCGTCTCTTCGTCGCTATTCTTGCACCGTGACAATATAATACGAAACCGAAAGGCGTACGAGTAGCTAAGTAACCTTGAAAATCTATCCTTGCCGAGCAAGGAAAACGTAAAGCTGCTATAAACAATTTCGGTTCAAGGCGCTTAGAATGCTCTGGGAATAAGCATACAGGTTGCAAGGAAATATATGTTAGCTACTTTTTGCCAATGAAGTTTACATTAATTCAAGCGTACTTAATTTCCCCTAGACACTGTAGCCTGCTTGGCAGTGCTAAACCGTATATCCGGCAGAGCAATGCTACGCTGGGGTGGATTCCAGGTGGTAAGTCTTCTAGTGTTCAACCGCCAAGCACCCTTATCCCAATTTAATTTTAAGCAGTCCCCCTTCGAATACATAATTAGTCATACGTTTATAAACAAGTGATTAAAACAGCGGGATTGTTTATTCATTATATATATATATATATATATATATATATATATTGGACACTTGTGGCTCACAGTACCGATTAATGAAGCACTATTTCGCTATTGGATTTGTATCCAGAAATCATGTACCGCAGACACTGCGCTACCTGTCTAGGACATATGTTGCGAAATGCAAAACAAGCTTACGTTGGATGATTCTCCGTTCGCGGATGATGTGGTTGCACAACGTTTTGTAAATCTCATTTTGTACCGTGGCCATTGTTTAGTGCATTTCCACGTTAGCTATTTTGATTTTGTCCCTTCCCTCGTAGTCGATAATAGTCTGCCTCGTGTAGCAGACACATCCATTCAGACGTGATATCTGAGGTTTCGCTGAATAGCTTACGCGTTTAAACCGAATTGTGCACGCCGCCATTGCGTTTCGTACTGCGCTTCCGAAGGTGTCATTCAGAGAAAACAACGAACATTATTTGGAGCTGCCACGTAGGTTTTAATAGCAGCAATGCATCGACGCAGACTAGTGAGCCAGCATGTATTTGACAGAGCTTCGCTCACGCCGTGCCTCTGGAGCAGGGGACCGCGGCGCCGTTACTTCCCGTGACCATCGCGTGAGCCACATGCTTGCGCTAGCCTGCACGCGGAGCTGTGAAACTGAGTTGGATCTACTCATGCTTACTTCAAGGTTGTCACGTGACGCCCTCTCCTGGCTTTATTCCTTCCTCCGCGCGCGGGTGTACGTTTTATTGCGATAGCAATTATATGGACAGTCTCGGCTGGTTTTTGCCATCCCCGTCGCCGCCGTCATGAACCGTATATGTATAAGGATGTATATACATATATAAATGTCCCAAAGAAAAATAGTTCGGATAAATGCTTCCGACGCGCGGAATCGAACCAGGAACCTCTCACTCCGCAGCGCGTGGCGCTAACCACTAAGCCACAAAGAGCAGACGCTTCAAGGAGTCAACGGCGAGCCTTATATACGCACCCTTTACCGCTGGCAGGACTCAGAGACTGCAGGCGCTTATAGCGTTTCTTCATTTCCGGCGAGATGGCGCGAGGAGCGCAACGGGCAGCCGCCTTTGCAACAGGAACGCTGTTCAAACTGAGAGTATCCATTGTGACAGCTTATTCGCGCTCGTTCGGTGTATATCTGTGCGTTTGTTTCGGGCGTGCTTCACTTGATAGTTCGCGCTCATCTTCTGTTTGTTCATTTAGCGGCCTCCTTTGAGCTCGAGGGACGCGCTGGAAATTTCAAGCTGCGTCCACGCTCTTCGCGTTGCGGTATTTTAATTGATATTGCTCCTGAAGCTGCGAGCCTCACTTCGTATAGCATTAGTTTCTTGCTATCGCATTCATTGCTTCGCCCTTGCGGCGGAACTGTGACTTTTTGAGGGCTCCGAGCTATCGCCAAGAGCTCGGCGAACCATACTAGTGATAGCTTGATGATGACACTTGCGCTCCCGCGACACTGAAATTTTAAGCAACAGAAGTCCAGATCTGAAGGTCAATATTACCTCCACAGTTTCCGGAAAAGTGGGGCTGCATTCTTTGTGGTATCTCAATGATTAAAATATTAACCTTTCAGTATCCGGCGTTTCCTTCCTTTGAATTTTTCTTGGCGGTGCTTGCTATTCGTTAACTGTTCGGAAAGTAATCGGTATTCTATACGACTCCAGTGCCAAATAGAATAGAAGGTACATTGCGTATATTCGCACACCCTTACCAACAACTAACCATAGTGTGTCGGCGTCTGCTGTTCTTCATTTATTATGAGGAACAACCTCTCTTGTATTAATACGACGAAAGTATTGTTTGCTTTTACACGTCGGTCCACACTCTAAGGGTGCATAATGGCGGCATTAAACACTACATTTTCGTTGTGATGGCAGTACAAGTGACTCGCGCAACAGATTGCCAAACTATAAAACAAGGTTCGTTCATGCATCTTGTCGTAGCGCGACGATTTAGTTTACCACGTTTTGCCGCTAAGGGAGGCTTGTCAAACACTTCGTTAAGTACTGTGCAATACCTTCACTGTTCACAAACTTGTGCTAATACTTACCCGTATTCTTGGATGCAGACTTTTTCGAACTTTTCTTTTTATCCTGATGTGATTTAACGCATAAGGAATTTGATTACGGCAACCCAAACAGGAAGGTCGTCCGGGGTATATCCTGATTAGAGTGACATGTGGAGTTATTTGGCAACAACTCGCCAAGCTTTCGCGAATTCCACACTGACAAGGAAAGAATTGCTCATGGGGTTTCCAAGAAGGATCCACAGTGAAGCAGGCGGTAACCATTGATGTGAATACAATGGAGTTGCCTTCTGCCAAGCATTCCATATTTTGCAATGACCATGGCTCACCTGCAAAGTTTGTGATTATTTAGTTCCAAAACGTGCGAAAAGAAAGATAATATCTAGTTTTAGGCCCCTTTTTGGTTAGGCTCCTTGGCTTTGTTGCACCCGCAGGTTACAGGAAAAACGCCAGTTTAGTGGAACTTCCATCCATGCAGTGGCGCCGGAAGCTAAAGGGGGTTGCCATGAGCGTATTTGTGTGCAGCAGGAACTGTCCCAGCAACGAGATACGCACCACGGAGAAGAGGACGACGAATTCGAAGTACAGATGCTAGGCGCTGTGAAGTCGGTATATTCAACAGAATGTAGGGCCTGGGTCGACGAAGCTTTATCGATGCGCAACAGAGATTGTATGTAACAAAAACTCCTGATCATTACCTAATACAACCATTAGTTCCCACTTCAACAGATGCTTTCAACTCCCCGACAGGTTGTTAGGGTTGCGGCTTTCCATAGCGCTTCCATAGCTTTCCACGCCTTCAGGAGTCCTTCAAGGAGCAAGGAGGACCTTCAAGGAGCTGCACTTTGAAGGACACCGATGCTTACACCTCAGCAGGCCAGGACATCCAGATGGTCTGCAGGACAGGAAATGCAGCTGAAGAAGTTGGGGAGGTCTTCCTGAGCGTTGTGGCGATTCACCGGACGGTGACATACACGTTCACCCGAGAGACGATCAGAACTTCGACGGTGCGTCTGTTCTCTTGGCCGACAGATATACGTCACTCAACGTTTTTCTTTTGCGAATTTAAGATTTACTGTTGTATAAAAGGGTCATACCTCACACCGGAATAGAGAAGAAAGGAATTGTTGACCGTAGGATATTGTAGCAGTTGGTAGCTTCATGGAAGAGATGTCTTCAGAGAAGTACGTTGCTGCTTTGTTACGCGTTGCTTTGTTATAGCGTAAATGAAGTATCCACTTAAAAAAGAATCAGGCTCAATCACTCGCGCCTTCCTGGAATCTGCGCAAGAAATGCCCCTTTGCATCGTCGGCTTTCACGTAAAATCCCCGATTAGGCGCATCTTTTTATGTTTATTCCTCCCATTTTCTGAAGTAAGGTATACGATGTCGACGATCATTGATGAAAGAACACGACAGCCTTCAGGAACGTCCGTTTGGCCAACCTGGGCGAATTAGGAATATATATATTGAGATTTCTGTCGTCATCCTTATGTCCCAGTTTGGCGTTCTCTCTTGTAATTTGTTGAAGCGGTTCTTGCCGAACCGCGCATCCACTTTTGCAATTTCAAATGGAAGATTTTTCACAAAATGTACATTGCATGCCCAGTATCATGGCTGTAGCACATAGCGACACATGTATCAGAAAAAAGTCAATAAAGACATGTTTAATGTTTTATTATGGTATATGAGATATCAGAGCACATGTGCGGTACAGAGAAGGCAAGCCAGTTGCGCGCTGTGTCGGAACAGCGAAGCCGTTCTTTCGACGTTAATCGTCACGTGTGTCTCGTTACTCCATTCTTCACCATTTTCTATTGACCGTTCATCTGATCCTTCACCATCGTCTGCAGCAGTGCGTTGAAGGTAAGAGTGAGACGAGCGCGAGAAACGAAAGAAGATCGCCGGCAAGTGCCGCTTTGGGCGTCGCGTAACCACCACCATGCATGAGTGGGCCGACGTGCTTGCATGACACCGAGCACATCGCAGAACACACAACGACGGCGTAGGGTTGACCAGGAACTGTTTCGCCGTTCCTGGTCGGGGTAGTTAAGATTAAATGGAGGTAGAAGCGCGCCGTACTGAATGTGTGGATGTGATCAACATTTAAGAAATAAGGAAAGGAAGTAATTAAGAAAGGAATAACTAACTAAATATATAGATATAGCACGTGTAGAACATGTCTAAAGTTAACCCGTCTACCTAGGAATGAAAACTGCACGAAAGTTGTCTAAGTGCTGCGGGTTAAAGGGGGTACTGCTTGAAATCCGGGCACTGCATGGCGGGAAAAAGCGACGAAAAGGCGTTGAACTACCTAAAAGAGTCTTTTGACCTAGCGAGTCCGATCATTACGCGCCTTATATATGCTGTTATTTTTGTTTTTCAGAGTACACACATCGTTAAAAGCAATTTCTTGAAGCTGTTAGATGTTATGGGAATCAAAATGCACTGATTACAATCTATGCTTGTAGCACACAGTCCGTGTCCGTGAATTGGGATGCTGTCCAATATGTTACGGACAATGGGATTATTGCGTATATTTTTGTTCTATGAAATGGCATGTTTAGCTCTCTCTCTCAGCTTCCTTCACACACATACAACGCTCAAGCTGCAGCAGCTTCACGTGAGCTTTTTCGAAAAACTTAAAAGCAGCTTACAACAACAATGGCCGGCGGGATTGTTCGACTAGCCACCCGGGCGCATGAATCGCGTCGAACCACAACTGTGGATCAGTGGCAAAAGCTCCTGAACAATATGACAGTCAGCGACATTACTGCTTGATTTCAAAAACCTTTCGCGCGGCTAATTTCCCTCCGCTATTCAAGATGACCTCTAGTTTGACAAGGCGCCGTGCACCATCGTAGCAGATCTCGTGGAAAAAAGATACGGGCGCTGACGTAGACCCTTCAAAGAATACCGAGAAAAATGGCAAAATTACTATGACATTAGTCCTTTCCACAACAGGCTGAGAAGACTCATGAGGAAAGATATAGAAATTGTTGCCTTTGTGCAAGAATAATAACTTGATAAGCGCTAGTTGGTTCATAATCCTCGCAGAGGAAAAGAATCCCGCAGATCCCATTCACGTGGGAATCGGTGTCATGGAAGCAGCCACCGAGGAAATTTCCTATGTCGAATGTCGTCCTTTGGAATTAAGCCAACTGTTACGAGTAGATCAAGGCTTTTGTGCAAAACGCAAGTACCCACTCATGAGTATTTTTAACATGGGACAACCAAGAACCTCGGCACGACAGTGGCTTCTGAATGGTACGATGTAACGTTGGAACTCACGTTAGTCCGAAGCACACACATCTGCTCTGTAAAAGAAAACTGCAAAATGCGGTGCCTTGATGTGCTACTATAAGCGTCCTTCATGGATGTATTCCTGCGAAATCGCGCAGACTTACACGAAAGCAGAACGAATGGTAGCAGGACATATGTATTCCTATGATACTGCTTATCATACATTATAAGCGGAAATCACGTCACGCATTCATCGTTACAACTGCGAAATGTCGAGGCGCGTGTGCTGTGTGATGTCAGAGCACGTTAAAGAACTCAGGTGGTCGAAGTTTCCGGAGCCCCCAACGGCGTCTGTCATAAACAGATCGTGGTTTTGGTACCTTAAAACCCAGTAATCAATCAATCATGGTTACAACTGCTGGTGTGATAGGTTTATTTACTATATACAGTGGAACCCCGCTGCTACGTTCCTCACTGCTGCGTTTTCCCGGCTGTTACGTTGTTTTTCATCGGTCCCGCATAGCTCCCATAGGGTCCCATGTATTGCAAACACTGCTGTTAGGTCGCAACTGTGGGCCTGTTCCCGCATGATGCATCGCAACCTGGCACGCCGTACCCGCCTGGGCACCGCTGTTTTGATTTGACGTGTGACACTATAGGTCACGCTTGCAGGAATTGCCGCCCGCCAACGTTACTAGATGGAGGCAGTTGGAAAACTACACGGTATCGCCACGGGAGCGGCGTGGCCACTCGCTGTCTCCCAAAAAGTGGGGGCGCTGCGATCGTTTTGCGCCCTGTTCACGTGACGTGTTTCGCGTCGTGCGTCGTCTGCTCGTCGTCTGTTCCGCGCACTGCCTCCGAAGGACGGCGCGGCCTACTTGCAGCACTTCATATCTCGTGGAATCTCGTTAGCGGATGCGTATTGAGAGCTTCCCTGTTTCAACCATTGGGTATATGAAGGTGGACGCAGCTTGGAGCTTGGCACGAAGTCTGAATGGTTCGCTCTGCCACGTGCTGACTGCATTCCTCGGGTGTTTCGACGTGATGAGTTTGTGCTTGCCTGAGGAATTGTTGCCTCCCAGATATTGAAAATTCCCGGAAAACTTTTTGAGATCGCATTGCATGAGCAGTTCGTACATTGAGCGTTTTCTATAAAAGCATGCTCTTATTTGAAAGCGACAGAAAGCGTTACAATCGAAACAGTCGCGAATGCTAAAAACTTGCGCATGTTTTCATTTTATACCATGTCGCAGCATTTATGCTGCGGTGCGTTAGCTGTGTGGCTTTCAGGGAGAATAACGTGATATCTCACGAGAGAACTCACTGCTTTTTTTTTGTTCCCAGCACAGCGATTTGTTGCAGAAGAAAAAAGGTAGAGGTACAAACAAATTTTAACAGGATGTTTTGTAACAGTCAGCATGTATTTTTGCGAATGCATACCGTTTGTAAATACATATAGTTTGTAAATTCTGCAGATTCAACTATTTCTGATGCATTAAGTGCAAAGATTGTCTTTCAGATTGGCAAACGTAATGAATGTGCACGATAAGGAACGCAGAAATGCGATTGAGCAGATATCCAAGCTCCATCTCTTCGTCACCTCCTAATGAAGGCAGGAATACAATCTAATTATAAAGAACGGCGTCATTTTAGCTCGACATTCGAATACCTAAATTTAGAAACATATGGACACGTGTCGCCGGTAAGCTGGCTCTGTTCTACGCGGAACTCCTGATAGGGTATTTGCTGCTGTGCCGATGTTCACGTGTCCACATTACAGCACCTAATTCACTGAGGTCAGTGCGTGTTACTGCGCAAATAGCTGTAAAAAATGGCGCCAATTACGTTTGTTCAAGATACTTAATTTTTTTTTACTTGATAACATTTCTCTGTTAAATTACTGCAGTTTCTTGCTGCATAGTCTAGAGAAGTTTGGCTTTCTTTTTTGCAGAAGACACCCTGCTAGAAGCACTCAGCTTTTTGCAAACACATCTCGTAAGAAAGTGCATTCTCAAAACAACGTATGAGTGTACAATCTCCGATGTCAGGGTGTCCTTATGAGCTGAACAACCAACGCTTGGCACATCGCAGTCCTCGTGACCCTGGCATTTTCTCTGGCACCAATGGGCAAGATGTCGAGAAGTGGCTCAACCTCTACGAGCGTATCAGCACAACGAACCGGTGGGACCCTACCATCATGCTTGCGAACGTTATATTTTACCTCGGCGGCACCCCTCGTGTCTGGTTCGAAACGCACGACGTGGAGCTTACTAGTTGGGATGCGTTCAAGGACAAGATTCGGGAGCTGTTCGGCAACTCTCACGGTGACCAACTTGCCGCGAAACAGGCGTTATCCACCCGTGTACAGACGTCAAGCGAGCCTTACGTGATGTACATTCAGGACGTTTTGGCCCTCTGCCAGAAAGCTGACGCGCACATGACGGAACAAGAGAAGGTTGCCCATATCCTCAAGGGAATCGCAGATGACGCCTTCAACCTGCTTGTGTTTAACAACGTGTCGACGGTTGATGCAGCGATCAAGGAATGCCGGCGCCTTGAACTCGCAAAAAGCCGGCGAATCCCTCAACAATTTGCCCGCTTGCCCAACACCGCCGCGACGTCATCCTGTGCCGATGTTCCTAGTTCCAACGAGACAGCTTGCAACGTGACTCGGATTGTGCGACGAGAAATTGAGGCCGCTTGTCCGGCGACCTTCGAGCGCAGCCCCTCCTCCACACCGTCAGTCCCGATCTCTATGATCCAAGCAGTTGTCCGCCAGGAGTTTGCCAACATGGGACTTCACTCGGTCTGCTCCACGCATCACCCTGACACCCGCGCATGTCGCGGGAGTACGCCGCTTCGTTCACGACCTTATTATCAGCCACCTTTTCGCAATTCACCGGAGTGGCGCACTGCTGACGACAAGCCGATATGCTTTGTCTGTCGTGGGATTGGGCATATATCCCGGTATTGCCGAAGTCGCTGGAACTCACCTGAACCGAACATGTATCCTGGGTACTCTCGACCAAACAGCTATTACCGTTCCTATGCAGCTCGCGCCGATTACACTGCCGCTCAACCTTCTGAATCCAGCCGCCCATACTCACGATCACCTTCGCCCCAACGCCGTCAGTCTCGCTCGCCTCAGCCCCGCCGCTCATATTCGCCAAGTTCCCTCGCACGCTCTCAACAGGAAAACTAGACAGTGCAGCGCCCGGAGGTGCCGCTGCATTGCTCTCTACGCCCCAAAAGCCTCTACTGACGATCCCGACCAATATGAACTTGCTTGATGTACAAGTGGACGGCGTTCCTGTCCGCGCTCTCATCGACACGGGCGCCCATATATCTGTGATGAGCTCCGATCTTCGAAAACGGCTCAAGAAAGTTCTAACCCCTGCCGCGACGCAAGCTGTCCGTGTCGCGGACGGCGCGACAGCTCCTGTAATTGGTATGTGCACCGCCCGAGTCTGCATCGCTGATCGTTCTACCATCGTCCTTTTCACCGTACTCGCCCGCTGCCCTCACGACGTCATTCTTGGCCTGGACTTTCTGTCTGCGCATTCCGCCCTAATAGACTGCTCAACTGGTACCCTCCGACTTGACCTGCCTCACCTGGACCCTGTAGAGCCGCCCCCCAGTCGTCTCAGTTCGGCGGATTTCGTTCGCTTACCCCCTTCGACTATGACTTACCTTGAGTTGATCTCAGACCCACCTGTCCCTGATGGCGACTACATCGCTACCCCTGTGATCGAGGTCCTCCTCAGTCGAGGTATTACCGTCCCGCGCACTGTTTTATCTGTAACTTCGAACAGCGCCTGCATGCCTGTGGTCAACTTTGGCTTGACGACACAAGTACTGCCACGAGGGATGTGTCTGGCGCAGATAAGCGCATTTGATGATTGTTCTATATCAGCTATCGCAATCGAGGATGATGCAACTGACCCGAGCGCATCTTCGCCATTTGCGACTAGTGTACTGCCAGATCTCAAGAAAATGATAGCTCCCGACCTCTCCCCAGCGCATGCTGACCAACTGTGCCGCGTTCTTTTTGCCTACCGCGATATTTTCGACCTTAACGAGCGTCCTTTGGCCCAAACTACAGCCGTGAAACATCGAATAGATACTGGCGACGCCTCTCCTATTCATAGACGTCCATATCGGGTGTCTGCTGCCGAGCGTCAAGTCATTCAAGCTGAAGTTAAGAAGATGCTTACCAAGAACATCATTGAACCGTCATGCAGTCCATGGGCCTCACCCGTCGTATTGGTCAAAAAGAAAGATGGCTCTTGGCGTTTTTGCGTGGACTATCGGCACCTCAACAAGGTTACAAAAAAGGACGTGTACCCGTTACCACGTATTGACGACGCCCTTGATTGCCTCCATGGTGCTCGCTACTTCTCATCTATTGACCTTCGCTCCGGCTACTGGCAGATTGCTGTGGACGACTTAGACCGCGAAAAAACTGCATTTGTCACACCTGACGGTTTATTTCAATTCAAGGTGATGCCATTCGGTCTTTGCAACGCGCCAGCTACATTTGAACGCATGATGGACTCACTCCTTCAAGGATTCAAATGGTCCACATGTCTGTGTTATTTGGGCGACGTTATAGTATTCTCCTCGATCTTCACGACTCACCTCGAGCGCCTGTCAGCAATCCTGGACGTTTTTCGCCGAGCCGGTCTGCAACTTAATTCGTCAAAGTGCCACTTTGGCCGTCGCCAGATCACCGTGCTTGGGCACCTCGTAGATGCTAGCGGGGTACAACCGGACCCAGGCAAAATCTCTGCTGTTACGAACTTCCCTGTTCCCCAGTGTGCCAAGGATGTACGCAGCTTCGTCGGGCTATGTTCGTATTTCCGCCGCTTTGTGAAGAATTTTGCGATAATAGCCCGGCCACTTACTGAGCTCTTGAAGAAGGATGCTCCTTTTGTGTGGGGCGAACCACAGGCTTCGGCGTTCGCTCAGCTCATACGCCTACTTACAACGCCGCCCATATTGGCCCATTTCGACCCTTCTGCGCCAACCGAAGTTCGTACCGACGCCAGTGGCCATGGTATCCGTGCAGTATTAGCCCAACGGCAGCGTGGCAGCGACCGCGTTATCGCTTACGCCAGCAGGCTTCTCTCACCGGCAGAACGCAACTACTCCATTACTGAGCGCGAGTGCCTGGCGCTCGTTTGGGCAGTAGCCAAATTCCGCCCATACTTATACGGACGATCCTTTTCAGTCATCACAGACCATCACGCGCTCTGCTGGTTGGCCTCCCTGAAAGACCCTACAGGACGACTTGGCCGATGGGCTCTGCGGCTCCAAGAATATTCCTATTCCGTGATATACAAGTCCGGCCAGCTGCACAGGGACGCCGATTGCTTGTCTCGTTACCCGGTCGACAGGCCCGACGGTACCTCCGGCGATGTCAGTAGCATTTTTTCTGTCTCTGTCTTTACTAACATCGCAGACGAACAGCACCGAGATCTCTCTCTTCGAGCACTCATCGACCGCCTGCAAGAATCGCCGCATGACGCTTCTGTGCGCCGGTACGTCCTCAAGGACGGCGTTCTATACCACCGTAACTTCCACTCAGACGGGCCCGAACTACTTCTAGTGGTCCCCAGACAGCTACGTCGCACTGTTCTCTTCGAACTTCACGACGCACCCACTGCAGGACATCTAGGTGTATCGCGCATGTACGACCGCATCCGCCGTCGCTTTTACTGGCCCGGCCTCGCTCGATCAGTCCGACGCTACGTTGCTGCCTGTGATTCCTGTCAGTGTCGAAAAACTCCTCAAGTGCTACCTGCTGGTTATCTCCAGCCGATAGACATTCCAGTGGAGCCGTTCTTCCGCGTTGGGCTTGATCTGCTTGGCCCATTCCCAATATCATCCTCCGGGAACAAATGGATAGCCGTCGCAACGGATTACGCCACCCGTTATGCCATCACGCGGGCTCTTCCGACCAGTTGTGCCACCGATGTCGCAGATTTTCTACTGCGTGACATCATCTTGCTCCACGGCGCTCCGCGACAGCTGCTCACTGACCGTGGCCGCAACTTCCTCTCCAAAGTTATCGACGACTTATTACGTTCCTGCTCCACGAAACATAAATTGACCACCTCCTACCATCCTCAAACAAACGGTTTGACGGAACGCTTGAACCGAACGCTCACAGACATGCTGTCAATGTACGTCTCGAAAGACCACCATGACTGGGACGTTGCTCTGCCTTATGTCACGTTCGCGTACAATTCTTCCCGTCACGACACTGCCGGATTTTCTCCATTTTATCTGTTGTATGGACGCGAGCCGACTCTGCCCCTTGACACCACTGTTCCTCTGGCGGCCACCTCAGCGACCGAGTACGCGCGCGATGCCATTGCTCTGGCCGACCATGCACGCCAGATCGCCCGTACTAGGCTGAATGCTTCTCAAACTGCGCAGCGCCACCACTACGATGTCCGGCACCGCGACGCGCACTTCTCGCCTGGCGACCTCGTACTCCTTTGGTCACCTTCTCGCCATGTGGGACTGTCCGAGAAGCTCCTTTCTAAGTACACAGGGCCTTACCGCGTGCTCCGCCAAGTGACGCCCGTAACCTACGAGATTGCCCCGGTCAATGCCTCCTTGCCCTCTCCTGTCGGGTCCTGCGACACAGTGCACATCAGCAGGCTCAAGGCCTACCACACTGTTTCGGAGCCATGATCGTCCGCACGCCGGGACGGCGCTTTTGACGCCGGGGGGTAGTGCTACGGACCCGTGCCACCGACCGTCAAGAGGCGAAGAGAGAAAGACGACGAGGAGGACGTTTTTAGCGAGGCTTGCTCGGGCTGCTTGTTCATGGCCAAGCGCCTCAGCGTTCCTTTCTAATACATCTGTACATAGCTTCGCCTCTTGCGTCTTTCCTCGTAACAATATCTTCTTGCGAATTTCGCGCGCGAGCACGTGCTGCGGAGATGCACACGAAAGTGTCCCATATATTCTGCACAGACGGAGAGCTGCGCCAGCAGCGAAGTGCTTGTCTAAAGTGTTTACCTAAAGAAGGTGTTTCAGGGAAGTTGCACCAAAGCTTTTTCTAAAAAAAAATTAGCGTCTATGATTCACGGTGACCAGCCCAATGAAAAGCAAGGAAAATTGAAGTAATATTGACGAGGTTGCGATGCAGAATCCCGACAATGAATCTCTATATGCATCGAGCACGTCTAGAGGCCTCGCCATTACGTGCTTTTCGCAATGAGTTAGAGACAATCGAACACTTCTTGCTGGAATGCAGACGCGTTACCTACCTGAGCAAAAGCCCCACCGAAATACTATTGCGAAATCTGGCCATTCCCTTATCAAGCACTGTACTGCTTTCAATCCGGGTCTTTTGTGCTGGGACCAAGGAGGTTTAAAAAAATGCTGGAGTGGCAACGCCCGCTGAACCCTACCGCGACGGGTGAAGCCGGCATTCGCCCATGGTTCAGCCCTAAAAGCTTGCCGGAGGGTCCAGAAACCAGTAGCATTTCAAGCGTTCTTCATCTCCTAAACTGACATCTAGACTAATTGTATTCTAAAAGCTCGTTGTTTTGGATAAATAAAGTACCATTGACGACTATGAATGCATTCATATTGAACACAAATTTTCGCAATGGTCAAGTTTCACCCCAGCACCCGCAGCACAAAGAGTCAGTGTCATGCAGTGTCTGTCTAGCAAAGCTGACCGCTTTAAAGGGGTTAAGAAGCGTGAGCGACGCGCTTTTTATTTTGTGCTGTTAATCGATGCCCTGAGTAAGATGGCGGCCGCCGGCTTCACCTTTAGCACAAATTCTCCACTCCAGAATTTTTTTTATTTTAAACCTCCTTGGCTGGGACACATGAATTGGATATATGCCTTGTTGTGCAGAAATTCACTACTGATTGTAGTCGTTGCGATTGTTCTGTTAATAGATCTTGATTTCTTATCTCATTATTGTGTACAAACTTGACTTATTGTTATCTGGCTTCTTATTACATGATTCCGTGTCCAAAAGAATTACGCTCGTAATATTCGAAGTCACATAAAAGGACGAATAAACATTTCACATAGTATAATTTTGACAAAATATATTACATGAGAAGTTTATTCGCCCTTTCATGTGACTTTGAATATTACGAGATATGGCGAAGTCCAATGCGCTTTGTCTTGGCTAATTCGCCGAAGTGGGTAGATGTGAAATGTTAAGGACCATTATCATCATCAACTTCGCTCGGGGGAACAATTAACAAAGAAGCGGGCACGAGCTGACATGTGCGCGTGCCAGAAGAAGTGAAAGAGCGCGCGGTGCCAACCATGCGTTCGATCGGCCCCATTTTTCGAGATGGGAATTTCGTTGTCGCGGAAGCGCGGCCCTGCTCAGCAAGTGAAGCCCGTTCGCGAAGTCCCGCCCTGCATGATGCTCGACGACGTTCTCGAGCTCAACGAGCGACCCTTACTCTACGCCGTGGAACAGCCGACGGGCGCCATGAGGAGCGGCAATACCGGGGAGCCGAGGACCATCTCTCGCTACGACATGGACGGCAACTACAAGGAAGACAGGTGAGCATATGTGCAGCGGACAGCGTGCAGTCAAAAATACTGCACGCAGTGTCACTGAATTAGGATTGTAATTCCGCAGTGCAGACTAGCACCACGCTACGCCCTCATCATCGCGTCCACGCACCGCGGCGCAGTCATTGCACAATGTGTGACCTGAGCTTTTGGGAGGGGGACTGCGCTTACCTCGCCTAGGGAAATTATTCCGGTGGCAGATATCCTGGAGTAGTCATGTGCGCCTAGAGTAGAAAAAGTGTTCATGCGGCAGGTTCCTGTAGACGTGTGGGCTTCCTCCTTCCTATTTTGTGCCCCTGCTCACTGCTGCCAAAACGCTTCATCGGGATTCGAGTAATCTGCATACTTAATAGTTATTAAGCTGATTCTGGCATGCACTGAAACGTTCGTTATAGCCGAGCTTTTGCGTTACCTGTGCCCATTCTGGATAGTTTGTCAAGTTTAATCGGTAACGTTTGCGTCCATGTTCACGAACTATCGCCACTGCAGGTTCATCCATGGCAGCGATCAGGCCAACGTGCACCTGTTGAGTCACCACGGACATATAGTGGACACGTTCATCAACTACTCGCACCATGTGGAGGCAACCCATTCTCCAGGATGGACCCCTGCCAGCTACTGGCACGGCGTTGGGTTTCAGGTGAGAGGTGTTCAAGTGCACAGTACACTCGATTTTTAAGATAATTTTAAATTCAGGTGCATATAACGAGCTCTCGGTACTTTTGTAATTGTTGGAAAAGGCGATCCACCACGCGAGATTTGTTTTAAATTAAAACTTATCCAACATGTCAAGGTCCATTCCGCCTGTTGGTTTGGGGAGTGATTGGACCAGCGCCTCCCCTATTTTTTTTTCAATGCCAGTTCAAACGCTCGCTCCTCAGTGGGAACCGTCGATCCAGCTTCGTTCACGGAGTTGTCGTTGCGCGACGCCACCTAAAGGGTAGAGCTGCTTGGGTGATACGTGCGTCCGAGAGCGCGCCGCTGTTGCCTTGGGGACGCAGTAGACGCTGTGTTCCCCTTTCAGATTTAATCCTTTGCACTCCTCCATTGGTAGCTCTCTCTGGATGCGCTACGCGGCGCTTTTTCCGTTTGCGATAATCTAGAGCGGCGCTTGATGGATCGAGAGGTTTCCGGCATCGAGGCATCTTACGGTAGCGTTATTCGCAGTGCTCATTGGTCGTTACGTTGACAACTGGTTATCGCTAAACAGATCAAGCATTCTACGTTGTAACGTTCGTGTTTCCAGGCGCCTCGTTGACTAACATCATTTTGTGCGTGTAGATGGTGTGGTCCAAATAGCAGAAAATTTGCCTTCGCTGCAGCCTAGAAACGTTATTGCTTATCACCCACGCTATTCGCTTTCACAAGCTCGCCACCAGCAAACGACGCGTCTCGTCAACACCAACTGTGACAGCCTAGCATGGCAATCAAAAGGGTGCCGAAGCGCCGCCCCGCGTATATAGCCACAACCATAGAGTCTCCTACTTACGCACTAGCGAGAAATGTGGCGCTAGTGCCTATGGTCACTCGTTCAGCGGCGCTTCAACCACCATGGGAATTATGGGGAGTACAGGCTTCGGATCTGCTTCGGATGGATGTTGTTCTTAAGACTCGCGACGGTTGTTTTCTGAGCTTTAAGCAAAATGAAAAGAAAATATTTTCTGTTATTCTTTGCTTTCGTCTCCCGCATGTAACAAGTGATACACGAAGTTTGCATAACTGTGAAGTTGAAGGAAAGCACAGACAAATTTTGCCACCAGAGTATGCATGGTTCGGCGAATGTGCTCTAGATGGCGCACCACAAAGAAATTATTTATGCTGTTTGCATCAGTGTAAACATGTGCGCTTCCCTCTGGAAAATACGCAGCATCCATTTATGGAAATAAAACGAATGTCATATTCGCGAAGGATGGATGGATATTAGAAGCGTCCCCTTTATAACGGGGTGGTAGCCGGGCCACCAAGCTCTAGCTTTATTTCTTTTTCCTCTACAAACATTCCTTTTCCCGAATCACACATATTTTCACAACTAATTTTTCTCCTCGTCTACCTATTTTATCTATTATCCTCCCGCTGAGATGTAACAATCTCACCCGAACTACCTTGCGCTTCTGTTTGCTCCATACTTTTGCGCCACCAATACTCTAAGCGCCTTTTACTTGTCTCTATCGCCGACATGTTCAGCTTTCCCGTGTTACTCCTGAAACCCATGGCCTCCTATAGGGTAATGTCCACAGCTACACCTGGGTGGACATCTGTACATTCAATCAAAATACGATCTGTCATTTCCCTAGCTTTTCCACACCACGTACATGTGTCCCCTTCTTTATTGAATTTCGCTTTGTAACTTCGGGTTCTCAGGCAACCGGACCTTGCTTCAAACAGTAAAGCGCTTCCCTTTGAAATATCGTAAAATTTTTCTCTCTTGATTTCGTCTTTCCCTTTTCTGTAGTTGTTCAATGCCGGCTTCTCCATTCCTGCTATCCAATCCGACTTCTCCACCGCTCTGACCATGCTCTTAACGCTCTTTTTCGTCCCATCCTTTTCGTTACTGGCTGTATACTTACTGGTGAGCCTCCTAGTTCTCTTCCTCCATTGTGAGTCAACGTTCTTCCTATACAAATACCTGAATATTTTCGCTGCCCACCTACTTTCTTTCATATTCCTTAATCTCTGTTCGTACCTAATTTTACTCTGAGCTTCCCTTCCCTCGCGATTGCAGCTAAATGCTCGCCACCTAGCGGACGCTCCTGGAACCAGCCGATCCAAGGCCGACGCGGCATGTCATCGCATTACCGCGCGCTGTAAAACAGCTCAATAGTTCTTTAATCGACGCCATGCCGCCTCGAAGCAGCCCGAAAAAGAAAAAAAATCCTCATCATCGGTTCCCCAAAGAAGCATACGACGCTTCGCGCAGGGCAACATGGATTAGGAACTTGCGCATTGGCAAGAAGGTGAGAGGAACTATGCTAGTTTGTTCCAGGCACTTCACTCGCGACGATTTCTTCCTCCCCGTTGAGTACACAGATTATGTTTGTGTGTGCGCGCGTTTATTATCATGCGCGCTTTTCGAAGAGCCGGGGTGTAGTTTAGGCAAGCGCGTGAACAAAATAGCGACATTGTTTATACGTGTATATCTGGTAACGCTTGCTGAACGTGTCAGTGCTGAACTTGAACCTCGGTAATCTTATTGCTGACGTACTTTTGCCCGCATGCATTGTAGCAAGTAGATATAAAGCGAGCGCTTGCCTTCGTTCGCCGCCTTAGTCCCATGCGCGCGCTGTGCCTCGTAATTTTTGTGGTGGTTATGGAGGTAATGTGTGATCGTTTCAAGTAGCGCATTTGCATTTCGAGTTCATCTGGTGGCAATCCAGGATTTATTGCTCTCGTTCCAACTTTTGAGCCCTCGACCTGTTCACCGCGCCTCTTGTTTGTTTTCCGGCACTGCGCGTAGAACTGAACTCTTTTATCAGTGACGCATTTGTACTCAAATCAGTTGTATCAAAATCAGTTGCCTGCAGCTTTTGGAGAGGCCTGCTACGCATGAACACCTGCCTTCTTCAACTTCAGGCTTGCTGGAAAGGCTCTTTATCCTTAAAAAAATCTGTTGCGGGTCTCCGAACAAGTGCGACGTTTGAGCGCACCGCGCACTTATTTCCGCTGTTACGCCGCTCAAATCCTTTAGGGCGAATATCAGATGTTCGGCAGCAACAACCCTTTCGCCTTCGACGAAGCCTCGTGATTCGACCCCGCAATCAAGAAACTTTTGCACAGCGCTAGCGAAAGCGTGGCCGTGACCCTGGACGTAGAAGCCATCTTTGTTTGTCTGAGCAATGCTGCCATGATTGATTGATTGATTTGTGGGGTTTAACGTCCCAAAACCAGTTCTGATTATGAGAGACGCCGTAGTGGAGGGCTCCGGAAATTTCGACCACCTGGGGTTCTTTAGCGTGCACTGACATCGCACAGCACACGGGCCTCAACATTTCGCCTCCATCGAAATGCAGCCGCCGCGGCCGGGATTTGATCCCGCGACCCTCGGATCAGCAGCCGAGTACCTTAGCCACTGGACCACCGTGGCGGGGCAGCAATGCTGCCAGATAAACCACTTTTTCTGGAGTTGCGAATAGGGTGACAAGGGTTGAGCTTTCAAGAGAAACAATAAACGTATCGTCTGCTTCGGCGTCTACTCCGTACGAGCTCGGGAACCGCGAGCGTCTCTCGCAGACGCTATTGAGAACTGCACGCGTTTGGTCTTTTATCACGGTTTCTGCAGATTGCCGATACAGGCGGTCGTTTCAGTGGCCCAGGCGGCAGCTGGATGCCTGTGGCTTCCTGATAGGTGTGTATGCGTGTGCGTGTTTGTTTTCGTTACCGATGACTTACTGACTGAAGCGCGCGCGCCGCTTGTTGTGATTTGCGCGTATCCGCTATGCTGCAGCCTGCTGCAGCTTGAATGCAGCAGCCCTTCATAGTGTTACGTAGAACCAAAGAAGAGAACGTTGACAACTAAGACGACGACGAAGCAACAACAGCCTTGCTGGCTGCGCGGCACCTGTGCATTTCTCTAAAATACACAGTGTAAATAATTATCTACAACCGTAACATTTGGTGAGAGGTGCTGGGTACGCGTCTTCGCCACGGAGCTCCGCAGTGGACGCCTCACCCAGTTTTCTACCATGCCTCCAGCGGACGACACCCCTTCTACAGCCGCTTCGCCGTCTACTTCGACCCAGTATGTCGCTCTGCCTCAACCGCAAAACCCTGGCAAGTTCACTGGCCTCGGTGACATCGACGTCGAAGAGTGGTTAAGATGTACGAGCGCGTCAGTATGGTGAACAGGTGGGATCCAACCATAATGCTGGCCAATGTCGTGTTCTACCTTGACGGAACACCGCGAACGTGGTTCTACACGCACGGGGAAGAACTTACTAGTTGGGATTCGTTTAAAGAGAAGCTCACCGACCTTTTTGGCAACCCGACCGGTCGACAGCTTGCCGCCAAGCAGGAGCTCGCCACCCGGGTCCAAAGTGCTACCGAGCCATACGTCGCCTACATCCAAGACGTCCTCGCTCTATGTCACAAAATCGACACATCAATACCAGAGCTGGACAAGGTTGGGCACATTCTTAAAGGCATTGCGGACGACGCATTCAACCTCTTGGTCTTTAGGAACCTATCGACCGTCGACGCAATTATGAAGGAATGCCGTCGCTTCGAGCAGGCGAAGAGCCGCCGTATAGCTAATCAGTTTACACACGTGTGTTCACACACAATATCACACACACATAATATTGTGTGTGTTACACACAATATCACACGTGTGTTTACAATTAAAACGAATTCTTTTCGCCAGCGGGTGGACGGAATCCGTCGACGCAAGCGTCTGTATGCTCTGACCACCCTTTTCAATACACCGCCGCACCACGGCAAGTACATGAACGCGGCTTGAACGCCCTCGTTAGAAAGCTCACTTTTCGCGCAGGCTTTCTACCGAGAGTCCACCAGACAACTAACGAGAAAATACTGAGTGGCGAGCATAACAAAACAGGCTGGGGGAATCACGTCATGTGGCGATGGGACGCTGGTTTTTCGCCATTGGGCGTTGCGCTAGCTTTGGCTGTAGTTGAGGTTGTTTCTCCCGAGAGCGTTGCACGCCTGGAACAACCTCGCGGCAGGGTATGCGGGAAACGAAACAAAAACTGCAGTAGTAAATGCCTTGTGCACAGTTCGCAAGCCAACGCGAACCAATCCGAAGCCTGTACTTCCCATAATTCCCATGGTGGTTGAACGATCGCAGCCCCAGATGGCCCTCTAGTTTATAGTATGAAACTCTATGGGTACAACTTATAGAAAAAAAGTACTTCTTCCGACAGAGGCCATGAGACCACACATGAAGGGTACTCATTCCCGCCGAATGTGAAGCAGGTGGGAGCGCAAGCGGATGGAAAAAGATTAGGAACGATTGTCCACGGAGAGGGTGGTGAACGGCTGGATCGGATGGATCCGAGCTGGCATTGAAAAAAAGTAGAGGAGGCGTTGTTTCGGACAGACAACGCGCATAGTGTTCTTATAGGAATTCTGACAGGATATTTTGAAAGCATAATAACGTAAGTGATGAATTTATGTGGACAAACATACATCGTCTGCAAAATATCAAATGCAAGTACAGACACACAACACAGAGGAAGAAGAGACGAGCACATGCGCCTGTGCTCGTCTCTTCTTCCTCTGTGTTGTGTGGTAGCGCTTTCACGATGTATTCCATGTCTGAACGCCAACTTGCCCAACAGTTGCGCCTGTGATCGTCTCTTCTTCCTCTGTGTTGTGTGGTAGCGCTTTCACGATGTGTTCCATGTCTGAACACCAACTTGCCCAACAGTCCACTCTTTTGAATTGCGCCTGTGCTCGTCTGTTCTTCCTCTGTGTTGTGTGGTAGCGCTTTCACGATGTATTCCATGTCTGAACACCAACTTGCCCAACAGTCCACTCTTTTGAAGCAAGTACAGCATGCAACATATTTAAAATAATTGTAAAGTGTTCGTAGTGCAGATGTGCACGCAACACGTTACAAGTAATAGATTACTCGCGATCGATTGTATTCTAATGTGCATGTCAAAGAACCCCAGGTGGTCGAAATTTACGGCGACCTCCACTACGGCGTCTCTCATAGAGCTGGTTTTCGGACGTTAAACTCCGCAAATGAATCAATCATTTTAATGTAATTTTGTAACCCTTCATTTACTCGCTTTAAAGGGGCCCTGCGACACTTTTTCAACTGCCGTCTGCAGTACTGCAGTGTGTGTAGGATCGAATGCTGAGATGAACGCAAAAGAAATTATGCAAACCGGTGGTCTAGAACTGGAGTTATTAGCCCTCGAAGTTCAAAACACGAGCAGACAGCATGAAACCAACATTCCCTTTCGTATTTCGCTCTCCCGCTGACGTCAGTGGAGGCGTCCAATAGCAACGCGCGTCTTATAGAGCGACACCGGAACACACCGGGAGCAGAGCGCGCGCGCGCAGATAGCGTCCGGCCGTCAACACACCTAGTGTCGTCTTGCAAGTAATGTAAGATACTTTCTCTCTATCTTACGAAGCATAAAAACTATTTTAGTACATTTTGGTACTGAATAGCGTGATCAAGCAGACACCACACGTGTGTAACAAGCACCTTGGAGCGTCAAGCCAATGAGAACGCCCGGCCTGGCCCCTCCTATGTCGTCACTCTATGTCACTTCCTGTAACAAAAATCTCCGTTATGTGTCGCCTCAGTTCAAACAGAAGGCGATTTTGGGCGGTTTGTTCGCTGAAATAAAATTATAACCACTCTGCTTTCGGCTGTTTCTACTCTCGCTGCGACATCCCCGCGTGCAACAGTTCTAGAATCAGTGATAAAAACGGCCTACTCAATTTGTGTCGCAGGGCCCCTTTAAGGAGTAACGACCCTTGTAATTCAGTAATTCTTTTCCTGTAATTGATCACTCTACTCCGAGGCACCCACCGAAGCGCTGCGCAATCCCAAAAATGTTCGGAAAGTATTCGTATGGTACAACACCACACTTTCCTAGAATGCGTCCGTGGAAATGGCCTTTAGCTTTGCGGTGGACGCCTTCACTGGAGAACGTGAGAAAATGATCAAAGCGAAATTCGAGAACGAACATCTGCTAAACGTGAACAAGGCGTCACGTTGAGCAGACCACCACCACCACAGCCACCGACACCGCCACCGCCGCCGGCAGGACAAAGGCCTCTCCCATTGCTCTCATCCTTTCCTGTACTGTGCTTTTGGCGCCTGCTCGCTGTCGTCAACGGCTACGCTTTTCCTCTCTTAGTGCTCGTTCACACAGCCGTCAAAACGGCCCGTCGCGTCACCGTCACGGCAGCGGTTTTCGTCAAGGGAGAGGATTTTCGAGACGTTTTCTCCTCAAAAACGGGTTGACGGCGACGTAGAGCATTGCTCTACGTTTCCGTCAACCCGTTTTCGAGGAGCAAACGACTCGGAAACCCTCTCTCCTGACGAAAACCGGCGCCGTGACGGTGACGCGACGGGCCGTTTGACGGCTGTGTGAACGAGCACTTACTATTCATTCCGTCGTTCTAACTGTCCGTCGGTTATCTAGCCTTCTTATTAAGTGGCGTGGCCGTGGCCATTTGTTCTTAACGTCGGGTAATATGTCGGTTACCTCCGTCTCGTGTCTGACGCACTCGGCTGTGTTCCTATGTGTTATTGTTAGGCTTATAACTTTTCGTTCCGTCGCCTGCTGTGTGGTTCTTAGGCTTCTTCTCAAGCTTTGTTATTCCCCAAGTTCCTGGCCCCTATGTCAGTACTGGCATAATGTAGTAGTTTTATTACACTCTAATGGGCAAGTTTCTGTTTACGAGTTGGGAATGTCTGCCTTATGCGCCCCAACCAATGCTTATTCCACGGTCAATTAGTTTACTATTGCGGACTTTACCTACTGCTTACCACTACTACAGCCCCGTCAAGCTATTGCAATGAAAAGCTTGACGGGAATATCAACCACCCGTCAAGCTACTCACTGCAGTAGCTTTTCGGGGCGAAGCACTTTAGGGCCGAGCCTTGCTCTTTCCCATGTCGATAGTCGCCTTCGCCGATTCGAGAGGAGTCCGCTAGAGGCACTGCAGTGCACAGCGCGCATTCGCGTCACGCGCTCTTTATTTCTCTCACCTTGTCCCTCCCTCGTCGTCCGTAGGTCTGGTTTCCATGGAGTCCGCTAGAAGCGCGGCGGTGTCGTGAGAGATAGGGAGCCTACATGTGTGTGCCTCCGCCTTTTAGGGTGATGACAAGCATGTACATGATTGCCTTAGGCGGCCGCCAAACTTCATAAGCCGCCATCTTGTGTACCAGCATTCGCTCGTTTACACTGAAGGTAGCGCCTGGGCTTCAACAAGAATGCGGTAGTTTGTTTATAGCAAGTTTGCAAAGCTAGAGGCTTGTTCTCTGAAGTTAGCCGCCGTTTTCTAGAACAGAAAGAACGGGTTCGTCGAAAACAACGGCCCCGCCTTTTTTAGCGAGAGAAGTGTCCACGTTGCTTTATTCTCTTTTTTTAATGGTGGTGGTGGTGGAGGGCAGGGCTCAGAAGTACCCTAATAGTAGCAGCTTCCTGATGGCACGATGTAAAGCTGCCTGTTTTGCTGGCCAAGGGTCGCTCTTATTGATAAATCAGTAACAATTACAAATTAGGAGACGTGACGGAAGCGATACCTGCGTGTGGATTACACCTTCAGCCAAAGCGACCGATATGTCCAGCTGAAACACCAGTCAAAGAAAAGCAATACTGAGTAATCATTAACAGTTGCTCTACTCAGCAAGAGGAAGCGGTTTTGCCAGTTGGTCAAAAATAAAGACCATTTGCCCCCACCGTCAGTTGTGATGCGGACGTGACACAATATGGGTTGCGGGGGGGGGGGGGGTGACTTCACGACGCCAGCGAGGTGCTTGTCCTTAAAACTTTGTCCTTAAAACTACACTAGGTTTCATGCTCACCCTAGTCGTGTTTTTTTATCCTTCTCGGAGGGATAAATTTCAGCCGTGCAATCAGACTTCCTCCAATGACCGTTTCTCAACTTTTCATGATACTGAAAGTGAAAACAAACGAGCAAACAAATACTGCGGTCCATGTATCAATTACACCAGGGAATAGACATTACCAGTGTTCTGTTTGACAGTTATTCTATTTGTATTACGTCGTTAATTTAGGCACCAAAGAAACACCTGGGTCTACATTAATTTATACACAGCCCTCAAGCATTAAAACACTAGTCTTAATAGTATACAAATATAAGGGAAACAAAAATGCCCGGATCATTTGGCCACGATGTTCGCGCAACAAATGTCTGAAGCACTCCCTCTCCGCCCCTTCCCCCCCCCCCCCCAAAAAAAAAAACCGTTTCCCCACGCACTGCTCTGTTGTAAAGCACGGCACGCAATCCGCGCACTTTGGAACGTACTTCCAAGGACCGGTATGGCCACGCACAAATACTATGTAATGTCGACCGCGCGTCATATCAAAACGCGACATCTTGTTTTCAAAAGGTGTGGTAGCGCTGCTGAAGACTGCTAGTCTTCGATGACGATTCGCTATCGGCGACGTTCACTTGTAGCGCACCGGCACGCAACGAAATCAACGTTAAACTGAAAAAGCGCATGGAGCAGGTACTTTAAACACACGCTAAAGAGCTGCGTGAAACGAAGCACACACGAAACCCTGAGGTATGGAAGGTACCTTGGTCCCGTAACAACTACAGCCTGCAATCACTAACTCATAATATTCCAACCATACTCAACCGGTACAAACACACAGCCGCATTCAATAAAAAACATCTGCGCGACTACTTTTTATCTTTATAATAACTCATTACCCTGAATTCTTGTACGAAGTGTCATTGTTACATTTTATGTATACGTGTGATGTATGCTGATCTGTATGTATAATGCTTTCGATGCGAATGCTATGTAAAAACACTTGGTGACATGTGTCATGCATGTGCTATTGCCATGTAAGGGACCCTGGGCCTTCGTCAAGCTGCTGCGACAGCTTTTTGCCCAGGTGTCCCTCCAGATTGCTTTTCTGGTAAATAAAATTGAATTGAATTGAAATTGAAATACGAGTACTGACCTCACAATTAGGAGAAGCAGCAGTGGGCTCCCAGCAATCTCCTTTCACTTGAGCAATGCAATGTTTTCGTCGGTTAGGGCAAGGCGGAAAGCGGAACATTCTGCTCCAGTTTCTGCTTTGCGGCACGCAGGTGTCTGGTATTTCCATTACAGAGTTGGAGCAGATGCGATTGGCGCGAGGATGGTGTCATAGCAGGAGCTAAGTTTAGAGCGGTGGGGTCAAACGCAGCGCTAATGTGCAGTCGGCGCAGTACTACGGAGGAGCAGAGTGGCCCACGGGAGCCAACATGGCGCCTGGTCGCCTCGTTGCCATGGTAACTTGGAATGACAACACTGTGCTTTGGCGGGCGGCGGCGGATGGTTGGGACAAAGGGTGACACCACCCTAAATGACGGAGGCACGGAGGCGCGCACCATGTAGGCTTCCTAGTGAGAGAGAGAGCGAACGGCGCGCGTTAACTATGGAAACGCTCTTTCTGCGATGAACGCTTTACCAGCTCGCAAGGAACGATAACGCGCTCTCGCCCGCGAGAGACAACGCTGACACAGGTAGCGTCTGCTAGCGAGTTTCTTGATTGAAAAACTTGGCCGCGTATCTGCGTGCTTCGCTGCAAATGTCGCCGAAAGACGGTAGTCTTCTGCCGGCCGTACTACGCTGCGCGAGATATGGACGCCATCTGGCTGCGCCGTCGGGAAACATGACCTTGTGCAGAATCCCTGGGCAACTGCCAGGTGGCAGCACCAAATCGTCAGCAGAGACCTTTTAAATGCAGAGCATTTCTTAGTCGCACGATGTCGCGCTTCGGCGGCGCCGTCCACACCCCCACTGCGCATGCTCCGCTCGTCTCGTGCTGGCCCACCGGGCGTTCAGCGAGCCGAGCATGCGCAGTGGGGGTACGGACCTCTCCCCCGTACTCCTCTCCCTCGAACGCGGGCGGTGGGTATATAAGCGGCGGAGCGCGCGTTCGGAATTCAGTCAAGGGCGTCTTAGCGGACCTCTCCCCCGTACTCCTCTCCCTCGAACGCGGTAGGTGTGTATTGGACTCGAGCGCCACCCCTAGAAAGACCGGCGCTGCTGTCGTTGTGACGTGGTAAACGACATCACGTGACGCTTTCGCCGTCGCCGGCGAAGCGCGCTGGCTTTCTTCACCAAGCCGGTTACTTTTCTTCTTGCTTTTGCGCATGGAAAACTGCTCGGCACCACAGCACTTGACATATTCGACCGAGCTAGGTGTAATTTTCACGCGTATATACCCCAAAACGAAGCGTCTTGGCTGAAAAAGCTGAGAATGGGGAAACAGGCAAGTGCTCATACATTTTGAGTGTGGGTGAAGCATTCCGCGAAGTCAATTTT
Organism: Hyalomma asiaticum; assembly: GCA_013339685.2. Taxonomy (NCBI): domain Eukaryota; kingdom Metazoa; phylum Arthropoda; class Arachnida; order Ixodida; family Ixodidae; genus Hyalomma; species Hyalomma asiaticum. Next base: position 38,344 of record JABSTT010001708.1, read on the forward strand.
GTGCATGGCGTTGGAGCTAAAATGTTCAGTGAGTACGGCATGAACTTTCTCGGACTGTAGAAATTCGAATTTATGACGCGTATTTGCGGCTGTAGAGGAAACGTGTCTTATGGAGCAGCGCCACCGCAAAAAATAACAGGCTGCTTTGATTTTGTCATCAGTCAAGATACTGTGCGCAGAGGTACATTCGAGCACATGGCGGAACCGTATGCATGAATTTAAGATATAATTTACTAGCTCGTGATGAATCATTGCCCCGCGATAATACTGGCAAAAGTGCCAAACTGGGCGTCCATTCTACACGACATGCAGGTTGAATTAGCAATATCAAGACCTCACATAAATTGCCCCCTTAATCACGCGCCCGAAAATGGGGCGAAGGGATGGGAAGGTATGCCGTGAACCACGTACAGCTGTCAACGTTAATCGAAAGGTCACTTATCACACGTGCACCGTCCGCGCAAGTGCACGAGATGTATTGCCTATTCGCGCTTGAATAAGTAACATTACGCGGGATATCTGAGTATTCCCAGTGATAGCCAACTAAATTTCCCGAGCAGCTTTTACGCGAGCGGCCTTGTCACTTTCGTCGTGCATAGCACCGCGGGCACACGTTTCCGACAAGCGTGGACAATGCGGCGATGCCTCTTGTTCACTCGCAAAATACTTTGCCGATCTGTAGAACAGGTTCTTTTGCTGCTAAGACACACAGGGAATTCTTTCAACACGAAAAAAACCGTGTCTGAACGAGCTGCGACATTGTAGACGTCGTACGCTGCGCGACCGGTATCACGTGATGTCGTTTTGTACGTCACGGAGAGGTTCCGGCAGATGGCGCCACGGTATGTCCTCGAGGCCAATATAAGCGGCGGAGCGCGCGCTCGGAATTCAATCCATCACTCGGGCAGCGCGACGCTTTTGCGAAACGGCATCGCCGAGCTGTGGATTCCGAACTTCGTGCACGAGAAGCAGCGGCGAAACGTGAGCAGCGAGCTTTAAGACCCCAGGTACGTGAGCGAGAAGCGGCGTGCAAACGTCGTCAACGAGACGCGGCTCCGGACGCTGCTCGTGGACGCAAGCGCCCACCTTGGTGCCGTCCAATACAACGACGGCACCAAGCAATAAAGACACACTTTAACTTTACACTCCTTGCCTTCGCTTCTCCTTCATTCAATAAATAAGAATAATAAAGACGAAATTATTTCATTGATGAAATAATGGGGTTCTACTGCGGAGTGTCCTTTCCTCAAGCCTGCTTGCTCTCTTGGTGATTAAATTTAAGTTTGGCTGTTATCATATTTGATATAACATTTCTGATTGCTTTATATAATGTTGAGAGTGGACCGATCGGTCCGTAGTTCGTCTTTGAATTCTCGTTTCTCGTGAATATTAGAATATTTCAATTTTTCCAAGTTAGCACCAGATTTGTAGTTTGTAGCATTGTGCGTATGGTGTCGCAAGCTGCCTAATTTGGGCAAAAATAAGGAACGTATGTGTAGATGCGGAACATTTATTTAATATGTAGCACGGCATTGAAAGAGATGCCTTCGGCAAAATCGAGTCCGGAAGAATTTTTACCTGGGCATAGCCTCACACCCTTAAGCCAAATTTCAAGCCGAACCTGAATATCTATCTCGGTGGCGTGAAACAATGGACCTTCTTCGGAGTGACCCTAATCCTTCACATAGGCGTCTGTTAGTGACGCATCTGGTGTGTCGTGAGCTTCGTGTCACTTTATGTACTACGCGACCCACGAGTGACCAGTGCAGATATACGAGCAACACGTCCTCTCTTTCCTTCTTTCTTTATTGCGTGTGGACATTATACCCACGTATCCTTGGCTGTTACCGTTATATCCAATGCGTGTCAAAAGCAGACGCGATTTTAATTTTTGCCTAAATATTTCTAATATATCCTGATAGTCAACGCCTCTTTGGTATCAAAAGACTGATGCTGTCGTACCATATATTTTCAAGGAACAGAACCGTAACAATGCATTGCAGGCTTCTTCCACAGATTTAGTGATTACGATCGTTGAAAGCCCACCTCGGCGATGATAAGGTGCTTAGGTGCATGTCCGATTTTTTTTCACTTGATTTACTGCTGGCCTTACTATTTATGTCATGCTGCACGCGTACATAGGTGCTGCCATGATAAAAAGGTGTGGAAAGCAGCGCAGGCAAGTAATCAGTTAATCTAGATTAATTTTTCGATTACACTTTTTGGTCATATAATTGTTATCGTAATCCATTACATCTTAGAGAGGAGTAAATATAATTGTAAATGCAACCGAGCAGCAGACAGAGGATCTGACGACATCGATATTTAACAGGATTCTTTATGAACCAACAACTGGTGGTGTGTGAATAGTCAATCTCGGAACCGAATCGATTATGATTCGAGTAGGGATGAAGCAGAATCCAACAGCAATAGCAATCGAATGCCATTCCAATAGTTTTCGAACACTGTGACAAAAGCTTTCATAATATCCCGAAAATGCCACGACATTTTATTCGAAAGAATATTTTGTAAACATAACAGAGGAAAATTGTGATTTGATTTAACCGCAAAAGCCAGTTATGTAAAATGAGGCAGGCTTGCATACAGCAGCGACTAGAGCCTTTCAGATATTAAGTAACCGTAGTCAGAAACGTACTACGTGAATTCTGGCGTCCCTGCATCCTTAACACGCTTTTGAACATGGTGTCGCGAGTTCAATTCTGGTGGCATCACAGTGGGCAACTGAAGTTGCATATGTCAGGTGAAGTTGTGATGTGATTGGTAAAAATCATCCTGAGCCATCCAACGCAGCGCTAGTTATTCGTTGCAACATCATTTTGCTTAAGTATTGCCTACGGCTAGTATGAACTCGGAGGAGGGCACAGTAAGTCGTGTGCGTTTGTAATACGCCGAGTTTTAAGGGAGAGCAAGTGGGTGTCAGAAGAGGCCATCTTGTAGTTGGTCCTGCACTCAACGATTACATTCCAAGTGGCTCAAACACGCCAAAAAAGGTGCAGAATTTTTTGTTGTTACGCTTCCTTTTTGATATTTTGATCCACGTAAAGTGCCAGGCATTGCTGAAATTCAAAATTGACGAATATTCCAAAGCCTCTTGCTTCTTGGCGCAGGTGTTCACTCTCTTCCTGGTGGCCTTGGAGGAGCTGATCCACGTCCACAGGTCGGACTTGCATAGCTGGTTGTACGTTTTGCTCCCCCGCCTCTTCATCAGGACTGGAACAGACCCTTTGAGCTCGCTACGAATGAAGATTCAGAAGATCCTGTCTATAATTCGGTAATCACCCTACGCTTGCTTTGTTGTTTTTTGTTTGACGTGTATTTAAGTCGATTCAATGTACCAACAAACCTGACTAATCGAACTTGCATAAACCCAGTTATCCTTTACATCAAACCATTATCAAACACCACGTTAATGTGTGGGAAGCGCTACAGCTACGTCGAATAAAATAGCCGGATCAATCCCACATATAGGCCTCGCCACGGTGGTCTAGTGGTTATGGCACTCGGCTGCTGATCCGAAGGTTGCAGGATCGAATCTTAGCCGCGGCGGCTGCTTTTCGATGAAGGAGAAATGTTGAGGCCCATGCGCTGTGCGATGTCGGTGCACGTTAAAGAACCCCAGGTGGTCGAAATCTCCGGAGACCTCCACTACGCGTCTCTCATAATCAGAGCTGGTTGCGAGACGTTAAACAGCATAAATCAATCAATCACTCCATATATAGACCGTCGGGCAGCCCCAGGAAATCGCAGGAAACCCCAGGGAATAGGCTTTTTCTCGAGAAAGAAGGCTTTCCCGCTTGTATTTGAGCGAACAAGTGATGTCATTGGGTGGACGCCGCGTCAAGCATGTACAAAACTACCAATTGTCATCATGTGGTTTCTCCAGAATATTCTTTTGTTGTGATGGCCACTGTGCGCTATCATCTCTCATTTCTTCGGTTCGTTCGCATGTGGAGTGTTCACCGTTCTCCACTCGCATACAGTCAAGTATGTGGTGAAGCATAATCAGAATTGGAACTGGCATTTACAGGACACTACATTTTACCCGGTGTGTGCTTGTAATGAATTACGCCCGTATAATATAATTTCCAGTATCAGTACAGTGGCCAACGTTTAAAAGAGTGGATATCAATCAAAGCTCTGCGGGATGTTACACTGGTCCTAATAAACTAAAACAACTTACTTGCTTCTTTTTTCGCTTGCATGATGGGGAATTCTCTCCAAGTTATATATCGAATGATAAGATATATTGTATTAAATACCGCCTTTTTTCAAGTTCCTTATCTGCGGGTTTGGCGGTATTTTTTTTTGTAACTGAGCGGTTGTGTTAGTGATGTATGAATTAACCAGAAACTTTGTTTGAACTGACTCTTCTGTAAATAGCATCATTTGTCGTTACAACACACTTTGCGTTGTGGCCGGGTCATTATGAAGTGTTGAAGACATCATATGATGATTTGTTACATTGAAATCTGATTAGAAAAGTGTAAATTAAGTATACTAATCAGCCACTCAAGGATTGTTGATGTATAATTTTTTCTAGGCTTTTCCGGTTTAGTTCCCTTCACGATGGACAGTTTCAAAAGTTGCACGTGCTTTTGGGTGTACGCAACGTCACACATTAGGCTGTACTTTCGGCAGTGCTGCAGCGCAATACAGTGCTTAGTGCGTAGTGTAGCCGTTCAGCTTATAGCTTAAGCACTGCTTTATGAGTGCATTATGGACACCTTGTGCATTCAGGTATTACACACGCATCTTAAGAAAATGAAATGAGGCAAAAGTGTGGTGGCAGAGATATTAAATCAGAACAGACTTGCCACAGGTTCATGTTCGTGGAAATATGTTCAACAGAGACATTTCATTACTTTGATTCAGTCATCTGTTGTTTATTTTCGTTCTCTGTGCAGAGACTGTTTTCCCAATGGCGATCAATTTCAGGCAGTAGTAGGGTACATCACTGATCCAACGCAGACCCCAAGCACCAAGGTTAGATTCATCTTCTTTACCTTGCCCATCGCTAAGTTTTAAACGCGTGTTCAATTCTAACAGTTCTTGGCAAAGTGAGTTTTGCGTATGCATTTTTGGGCATTGTTGCTGGATTTAATCTTAGGTGTGTTGCCTCTGTTGCATGGTTAATTTATTCGGTTAACTTCTTTTCCTGCAAAGTTCTTTTCCTATTAAAAATGCTTATGTCATGTTGGCATCAACAAAGTGAAATTCAATGCAAGATATTGGTAGGAGCAGAGTAGTTAGCATGTAATCTTCCAAGTCGGAGAAAGCGTTCGGTAGTGCGCTGTCCTGTGAAAATTTTATCCCCTCCCATCTCTTGATTTCCTATTGCACTTTTTGCTACAGTTAAAAACATGTCAATTCCTTCTACATTCTTTTTAGTCACGCAGCTTAGCGCAGCATAGCATGTCAGTTGCACTAGTTTATGCGTTAAGCTGCACATCACATTTCAGTCTTAACCTGCACCCTTCACAATGTCTCCTTTCAGGTCAAGATCACAATTCTGCGATATGTGGTGTCTCTGCTCCAAGCCATGGACCCTGGGGACTTGCATGTCAACAGAGACACGCTCCATGGTTGCCAAGCTATCTTCCTGGATACGCGATCAGAAGAATCCTGAGCTAAAGAGGGTCAGTGTGCCCTGCATGTGGGTTTTTTTTTCCCGCGTGTGTATTACAAGCCCATGTTTGCACAAGACACTTCCTGTGACCGTAACGTCATTGTCAATGACAACTTCCCGAGCAGTATCTTTTATAATATATATGAACATACCGCTTGGTTGTTGAATAATCGACGGCTGTTTCCTAATATTCACTGCTTTTAATTTTTTTACGGCTAGGCTTCAAGCAACGTTGCTTGAATGAAGTCAGATCCGCTGAAAATGTGGGCTGGGTCGCCGTTCGCGGGAAATAAAGGCGCTCCTGTCAGACCCCTCTAACGGCAGCGCTTTCGGTTACGTGCTACTCTCGCTGCGGCTGCATGTCTTCTGGTTGTTATTTTGCAACGCTTTTTTCCTGGCCCGGGCACAGGCTGGTTCGCATAATTGAGTTGCCGCCTTGTTGCAGCTTGAAGAGGTCTGCATAGTGTGAAGACTGGATGGGGTCGCGTACGCAGTATGCCGGCGCATTTTACTTCGGGCTCGAATACGGTTGCAATGGTCACTTCTTTGGGGAAAATGCAAAGTGCCACATAAATACTTGACAGTGAAGGAAAGAGGGGGGATTTTGTGCTTTAATCTGCATTTTGGTGATATTGTAACCAGCATAGACATCGCGTTTGCAAAGGTGGCCCTGTTATGTAGGAGAGTTTTTCACAGTAAATAATATTTGCGAGTTGTCCCTTGCTCTGTGTTCTATGTCCTTCAATTTGCCGTATTAAGTTGCGCTTTTCATTTCTTTCTTTTCTATTATGAACTGGGCAGCCCAGCGTCGACTATCGTCCCTTTTTTTCATCGTGGAATGGTCTCACCGACTTCTATACGGAAGGGACAATGTTCTGAATTGTGAAAAGAGATGAATTACAAAGAAATATAGATTGTGCCATGTGATCGTTAAGGCCGACTGTTCTCTAGTGAACGGTAAAGACGTGCCCATAATACGTGGAAAACGGGAGTCGCGAGGAGGCCCTATATGTCGCTTTTTCCTGACAACGATTAAAGGCGCACATTTCCAAACCGAAAGCCCCTGCTGGGAACGTGGTCAAGACCGCGCCACGCCTTTTACGAATACGAATAGGTTATGGGGATCTTGCGAACTGTAAGAATAATTCCAGGAGGTTTATGTGCCAAAACCAAGTACACCGTGATGGGTGACTCCGGATTAAATTTGGCTACATAAGCCTATACCTAAATACATGTGTAGCCGTAAACAAAGTACACCAGGGTACAGGGGAGTTTTTTAAGTCACCGTCAAAATGCGGCAACCGTGGCCGGGAAAAAAAAACATCCCCAGGCAGAAAGCCGAATTCAACGGCAACCCGAAACTCCCAGTCATAAATTGTTGCCGATGCAGCATTCAGTATGCAATAGGCCTTTGAATTTCCCACCGCAAAAACAGCCTGGAAAAGAAGGTGTATTCTTTCACAAACGTCGTCTGGGACAATACCAATCGCTGTTACAAAATAAAGTGGTCTTCAGGGGAGTGGACAAAGGTGTAGTGTAGTGATAGTGTAGGCATCTTAAGGATACAAGGTGCAAATAAATGCCCTTTTATTGTTTTGCACTACGGTGTACTGCGTCCTTTGTTGCTTGAGTGTAGAACCGTGGATGATGGGCCCAAGCAGATCATGCCGAACTGGTCACAAGAGAAATTAATACGCCGTGGCCACGCTTCTTGGCCTTTCGGCCTGTCCATGCCAGCGGTCTGCGTGCATCATCAGTGGTTCATTGTTAGCTCGTTCGAGGGTGCTAATAGTGCTGAGCGCAAACGCTACTGACTTGGTGCTGTTTGAAATCTGGCGCACTTTCTCATGAGCTCCAAAAAATTAAAACTATTGCACTTGTTAGTGTGAAAATATATTATTACGGCACTAGTAACATGGTTGATAACTTTACTAAACGTACATAATTTAACAAAACTATTTAATTTCAGCGAAAAATTATAATATGTAATTGTCCGGGTCATTTAAAAGTATTTTGATTGGATCGAGGCGACAGTGCACGACATCTGCCCGCCTCCGTTTTTTGTATGTCATGACGCGCACGTGGAAAGGCTTACGTAGTTTGGGAGCGCGGAATAAAAATGAATAAATAAAAAAAACTATGATATCCCTAAAGCGGCCCCTCCCTTACCACGAAATATAACGGAATCTGAAAAAAAATAAGAATGAGAAAATGTAAGAAACAAGAAAAGAAAAAGCAGTACTACCAGGCAGCGGCGACCGTGGATACGGTCCAGGGATTCATCATAATTACTAATGAGTAACTAGTCAATAATTAATGTTTATTCTATGCTTGTGTTTCTTCTTCTGGACAGATGTTCTTTCTTCTGTTATCGTATGGCTCTCCAGTCTTTTGTTTGGCTTTGTCTCCCGTGATGAAGCGTAACTTTTTATTGTGAGTCAAGTGTTCCTCCTTTGCCTTTTATCTAGAAAAGGCTTAAAAGATGTCTAGGAAGATTTGAAATTCTTAAAAAAGTCGTCCATGTCATCATTTCCACACATTGAATATTTTATTTTAGCGTAACACATATTTATATACTGCTTTGTAGGCTTCAAGCTGAAATGACTTTGTTGAACACATGTCCGAGCGATTTCCTTATATTGTTTGTCTGAATGTTATCGTTCAAGATTAAATAGCTGAGCTCCAATGAAATCATATAGTGATAAATGTGTGTACAAACTTTGTTTTGTTATTTTTCGTCAATGTAAATGACAAAATTCTAGATATTTTTTTAGTTCTTGTAGTTGGTAACTTTATAATATGGTTAAAAGTTTTTAAAGTCGCTCTGTCATATACTTTGTATTTCCTTCTTTTGAGGTAATTTATAGGCTCAACTTGCCTACTATTGCTCGCGGAACGAATAGGCGCTATATGTGATTGCTTTAATGGGGCTCTTTTTTTTTCAGGACCACCTCATCTTGTGCCCGCTCATGCATGCAGTGTCCTACATAGACAACCAGCGGGTTTTCCACAGATATGCTTTCGAACACTACATAACGGCTGCTCACCTGATCTTCTTTCTCGGATGAAATATGCGAAAACCGTCCTAGAGAGACTGTGCTACACCGGCCTTGTCCAACCACCCTCCTAGCTTGCACATCCTTTAGACCTGTGTTCACTACGTTACGAGCAAGGTCTTCAGGGCTTCATAATATCTGTTCTTTATAATGAAAAAAAGAACCTTGCAGACAAATTTGTATATCGCTTTTCCTTTACTTATATGTGTGTATATTCACGTGTATGCATATCTGTATTACTTATAATGCATCTGTGCATGTTTGTATTTTTATATGTTTAGCGTATTTCCAATATTCCCTCCCTCGTCGCCATTTGTCATGTCTGGCGTAGCCTCAGACACAAAGGGAGCACGCCGAAAGGCGGCTCGTAGAAGAGCACACGGACACAGACCCAGAGCAAACGCCAGACAGAGCGCCCCTCTTTATTCATCTCGTTTAAGTAGTCATTAGTGGTAGAATGCAGCGCCTCCTTAGGAAGGGGGCCTACATCTGCACGCCTCCGTTTCTTAGGGTGGTGACAAGTTTGTCCATGGTTGCCTATAACCGGCTTCGGCGGCCGCCAAACTTGACGGGCTGCTACCTTGGGTCGCAGCGTACACTCGTTTACATTGAAGGTAACGCCGGGGCTTGAACAAGAATGAGGTAATTTGTTTTTATACCAAGTATGGTAAGGTGGAGGATTGTTCGCTGAAGTTAGCGGCAGTTTTCTATAACAGAAAGGAAGTGTTCGTTGAAAACAACGACCGCATTTTCGAGGGAGAGCGGTGTCCACGGTTTTCGTTTTTTTTCTGTGGTGGTAGTGGTGGTGGTGGGGTGTGTTTCAGAAGTACGCTAATAGCAAGTTTCCTAATGGCGTGTTGTGAAGCTGCATGTTTTGCTCGCCAAGAGTCACTCTGTTTATTAAGCTGTAATGCTTACAAATTAGGAGACGGGAAGCAAGCGATCCTTGCGCGTGGACGAAACGATACGTCCAGGTGAAGCACCAGTCAAAGGAAAACAATGACGTATAATCATTAACAGTTACTCTCGTGTACTAGCAGAAGCGGTTTTGCCAGTTGGGTAAAAATCAAGACAGACTGCCCCTACCGTGAGTAGTGATGCGGGCATGACGTGGGGGGCGGAGGGTCATTTCACGACGCCAGCGAGGTTCTTTTCCTAGGTTGGACGCCACTCTATAAAATAGCCGTGTGTTTTAGCTTTCCCGGAGGTATAAATTCCAGCCGTGCAATCAGACTTCCCTCAATGACCGCTTCACAGGTGTTCACTACCGAAGGCGAGTAAATAAAAAAAATTCAAGTATACGAACTATACTAGCGAAGAAACATTAAAGAGTGTTACTTGTTCACAGTTATTCCTTTTGTTTTACGTCTCTTTAGGCTCCGAAGCAACGCCTGGACTTATATTTTTTTTACATACAGCTCTCAAATGTTCAAACCGTAGTTTGAATACTATATAAATATAAGCGAAACGAGAATGCCTATACCTGGCGACAACTTTCTGTGGCAGCACAGCCAAGGCTACGGGGCCGAAGCACGCTTGTCTTACTGCGCCACAGCATGTAGTCCACCAACGAAAACGTTTGTATACTGTCCTCGGTAACTAAGATTTTACCATTCACCACTTACATTTTTTTGCGGATTTATTTCTTTAATTAGTGAATAAAAACGTAGCGCAGTAGAAAAATTTCGTTTCATGCTCTCTCAGGTTTTGTGGGTTTCTTTGGCTTCCGTCGCTTTTTACCTCACCGCATTCCTCACCGTCAAAGATGGCGTCCTCGTTGCAGCTCGTCAACGACGTCGCTTACGGAGGAAACACCGCCGCGTGTCCACCAGCTTCGCAGCCGTACCAGGCGTTGTCAAACCAAAAGCTGTCCGTGCAGGTCAAGAAGGTGGTGCACAACGTTTACGCGCAAGCAAGGAAAAGCGACCTGCGCTGGTGAAATCGAAACCGAAACACCCGTCGAAGCGGTCGGACTACTTGGCGCAGTAGCACATGTGCATAGGCTCCGCCCACGTAGCCTTGGCCGTGCTCCCACAGAAAGTTGTCGCCGGGTATAGATCATTTGGCGACGATGTTCGTGCACCAAAATGTCTGAATCCCACAAAAAAATTGATTCCCTACACACGCTCCGTTGTAAATCACGGCACAGTTTCCGCGCAGTTTGGAACGTACTTCTAAGGACTGCTATCGCCAGGAACACATACATTACGCAATGTAAACCGCGCGTCCAATAAAGCGTTAGATCTAGTTTTCGAAATGTGTGGTAACGGTGCTGAAAACTGCAGAGCTAGCCTGCGCTGAAGATTCGCAATCGGCGATGTTCACTTGCTGCGCTTCGGCACGCAACAAAATCAACGTGAAAATGGCAAAGCGCACGGAGCAGGTACAATAAACACACGCTAAAGAGCGGCCTGAAATACGATGAGTGTCTCACAAACACGAGAAGCATCAGCGGGCTCCCAGCAAGCTCGTTTCACCTGAGGAATCCAACGTTTCCGTCGGTTAGGGTAAGTCGGAAAGCGAAACATTCTTACTCCCCGTCTGCAGTGGTTGTGGCACAAAGTACCCTGGAATTTTCCCTCCAAAGTTGCAGTAGATTCCATTAGAGCGAGGATGGTGTCATAGCAGAAGCTAAATTTAGAGCGGTGGAATCAAGCGCAGCATACACCGCAGCTTGCACACCCGCGCTAACGTGCAGTCTGCGCAGTACGACGGAGGAGGAGAGTGGCCGTGGGACCCAACATGGCGCCTCGTCGCCCCGTTGCCATGGGAACCTGGACTGGCAACACTGTGCTATGGCGGGCGGCGGCTAGTGGTTGGGACAAAGGCTGACACCACCCTAAAGACGGAGTTACGGAGTCGAACACATGTAGGCTGCCTATGGGGCCCAGGGGGGCGATCGGAGATGGTATTTTTGCGAAAGTGTTCGGAATCGCCGCACGCGATTGGCCAGCGCTGCTCCGGTGTCGCCATCCGCGCGGCGTGCCCACGGAACACCTACCTTAGAAAAGATTAGAGAAGAGAAACTATACCTTTGTCAGTGCAACGAAAAATAAGGGTAGCGGTGGCGTCCTAAACTAAAATATAAGGTCAAAAGATGGTGCTGCATGTAATATCATCATCATTGTTGAGATGTAATATGGTCGCTTTGTTTCTGGCGCCTACGCCTTTTGGCCTTATTGAGAGCCCCTAGCAGGAAAATTGCAAACTAAAATATGGGGTTAGGTTAGTAGTTCCACTCTACGCGCAACTTGATGGAACGCGTCGCGGTTGGGTTTTTTTCGCCACCTGTAGCGACTTGTAGAACGTCGAGCCTTCCGGGGCCCCGAGATTTCGGTGTCGTCAAATTGACGTCAATTCCTTGTCAATCATTTTCAAACCGAGCGTGTCGTCTGCTATGCGCAGAACGATGCCCGAGGACGATCGCTCAGCTAACGGTTTACGAACGATTTACGAACACTTTGCGAACAGCGCGCGCGGCAGCGGCTCCGCTTGGATTGAAACGGTGGCTGCGGCTGCGGAATGGTGCGTCACAGAGGGAAATGGCGGTCCACTTGGGCGCTGAGTCCTCGCATTGTCGGTAAACACACCTATAATTATGTTCGAGCCTTCTTATCTGACCGCACAGCAACCATTGGCCTTGGTGAAATTCGGTCAGACACAATAAAGCTTTCTGGCAGAGGTACTCCGCAGGGTTCAGTTCTCTCGCCTACCCTGTTCAACGTGGCCATGGTAAAGCTACCACCGCTCCTGGAACAACTTTCGAATGTACAGCACGCGCTGTACGCTGATGACGTCACAATCTGGGTGACGAAAGGGTCGGACGGCGCCGTTCAAGATGCACTTCAGGAAGCCGTTAATGTAGTCCAAGGGTACGCCATTGCCGGAGGACTCACCTGCGCAGCTGAAAAATCGGAACTTATGCTCGTGTTCAAAAAACGGAAAAAGACAGACAAACCGCCAGACGTGACCTTGCATCTGAATGGCAACCAAATTCCAAGGGTAGATAGACTTCGTATACTAGGGCTCCACGTCCAACACAACGGCTAGGCTACATATACTGTCCAACTACTACGCCAACAAATTGCCCAAGTAACGCACATGATAAGGCGCATTACAAACCGTCGACATGGGCTTCTGGAAAAAGACACCCTCCGAATTGTGCAAGCTCTAGTGATTAGCAGACTCACCTACCACCTCCCCTACCATAACCTTACTCAAACCGAGACGGACAGGATGGACGCCCTCCTTCGCACGGCACTAAAGGCGGCTCTGGGACTACCCCAATACGCGTCAACGCAGCTCCTACTGCGACTTGGGGTCCACAACACCATCCGAGAACTGGTGGAAGGCCACCTGAACAGTCAAATTCCACGCCTCCAACGAACACGGCAAGGTACTGATGTTCTCTCCCGGTTGGGATACACCCTGCCGAACAAAGCGCTACAAAAACGCAAGAACCTTGGACTTGAGATTCGAAGCAAAATTCAGGTAGCCCCGATTCCACGAAATATGCATCCTGACCGTCATAAAGGCCGGAGACGTGCAAGGGTTCAGGCTTTAATGCGCGTTCTAGGCGATGGTACCTCTGATACGCCGGTCCTCTATACTGACGTGGCACGGTACCCACAAAGACAGGCCATGTGTCTTGTCGTTGTAGACAACACCGACACTCTAAGCGTTTCGGCCACGCTTAAAGGGCCACTAAACAGGCTCCTACTTTTTTTCAAAGCCGCCCAAACAAGCTAACTCAATCATAGAGAAGGTTGCGGCGATCCCATTCTGCGAATATGACAGCGCTGCGCGCCACACAGACGCCGTATTTCAAAAAACAATTCGCGCGCTTCTTTCCGGCGACTGACCAGTCGCGCTCGCATCCTAGGTGTCGTCATGTCGTACCGCGAACAACTTTGCGTAGTCGTATCTCGTTGATTGGTCGAAACGTCTATTGTCATATCCCCTGGCCATCCCACCGGCGTGAGCGCAGGAGCAACCCAACGTTTCTAGAACGGGAGCAACAGGTTCCGCAGCGCAAGCGTCAATGACGTCAAATGATCACGTCAGGTCACGTGTCAAAAGTGGGCGGAGTCTCGACGGCGCGCCGCCCCTACCCTCTCCTCAGCAGAGAAGGGTGGGGAGGCCGACCGAGAAAACGAAACCGGCGCAAGCGGTCACTTAAACCCGTGTAACTTCTGTATTATTGCACCTATTCGCAAAATTCTTGCGGGAGCATGTTCACACCGCACAGGAGCGCAGTTATATCTTTAAAACAAATTTTGCCCCTCGGGGTTGTTTAGGGGCCCTTTAACACTAACGACAGTGCCATGGCGGAAAAGGCGGATGTCGCCCTGGCTATTGTACATGCTTCTCTCCTACCAGCACGGGACGAACCTACGACAGTGGTCACTGACTCGCAAACTGCCTGCAGGAACATAGCATAAGGAATGGTGACACCGTACACACACCGTATTCTGACATATTTTCACCCTCATTACTACACAGGGTGCGTATCGTTTGGACACCTGGACACGCCTCTCTCCATGGCAATGAACGCGCTAATGCGGTAGCCCGAGAGCTCACAAACCGGGCGCCATCGGAAGAGCTGTCCAATCCAGACGACGCACCAACAGAACCATTGAACTACGCTGACACTCTAGAACATTACAGACAAAGCCGACGTTATTTCCCTCCACCACACCATTCCCTTACCCGGGAGGAAGCTGTCGCGTGGCGGCAACTACAGACTAATTCCTTCCCATGTCTCTTCACCCTACACCTCTTTCATCCCACACAATATCTCTCATACTGCCCCTACTGTGGAGCGCAGCCCACAGTTTATCACTGCACGTAGGAATGCCCATGTCCACCGGGCTGTTCCCCTATCCCATCACCATCACATTCCTCCTGGGAGACTGCGCTGACCAGCTCAGCGCCGCAGGAGCAGCGTCGGCTGATCCAGCGAGCACGTGGAGTGGCGCGAGCCAATGGGGCCCTGAACTAAGGGTTCCTCCCTACGAGGAAGATCCCTCATTTCGTTCAAATAAATGTTTGCTCTCTCTCTCTCTCTCTCGCATTGTCGTCGCTGAAATATGACGCGGAGCGGCTGGAGGTTCGCGATGTATTTGGGGAATTGACAGAAAGTGAATTCCGGCGTCACTTTCGCCTGTCGAAGCGAACATTACGTTGGCTGTGCGCCGAACTTGATCCCGAGAGAGAACAACTTTATTTTTGAAAAACAAAACGAATCCTCGCCGCCACCGCCTCAGCTCGTCTGATAGCCTGGAGTTGTTTCTCCGGGCTTGATTCGCGGTGAACGGTGTCCCACGCTCCAGGCGAGGGAGTGGTCAGGAGATCGGAAATCGGGTGCCAAAAAGCCCGTGGAATTTCGACGGAGAGGAAAGAGCTGTGCATGTTGAGGTTCTTTGCTCCTGGAAGTTTCCAGCGCGCTGTCGGTAGTGAAGAGTTTGTCGGGCTTTCACAGTCAGGGTGGACCTCCAAAAATGCGACAAGGAGGTCCCTCTGCCTCTGAGCACGCGCGGGCGAGGTGCACGTTTTTGTGCGGGGACATGGCAGCAGCAGACGACGAGACTGAAATTTAGACATGACGCCACTTACGCACACGCTTCTTGTATTTCGCGCCCGCGACACCGCTTAGCGAACCTACAGAGAGAGATATTGATGCTTAAGAGCGTGTTTACGTCTGAGAAGAAGAAAGTATCGTTTTTAAAAGGAGCAGCTTTCTTAATTTCTCGGGAGAAACATTATGACTTTCAGAAGCAGACGGCAAACGAAGTACGTCATCATCCGAGGAGCGCGCCGCTTCCCCATTGGCCGCGCCGGCCACGCTCCTGCCGTTCTCAAAGCATTGCTCAAAGCTATCGCGGACCACCCACTTTTTGACGTCAGTGTTCGGAAAGCGTTCTCGAGCGAACAGCCGATCTCCGATAGCCCCCCAGTTGTATCGACAGCAACGTGCACGCTGTCGCTACTCCGCGTTTTAGCGCGAAAGCTTTACTGACCTACTCGAGCGAGTTTCGCCGTGTATCCTCTCGTTTGGCCCGGAAGCGACGCTCCGCTGCCGTGCGCACGTGTGTGTGTGTGTGGCGTGACTCACCGCTCTCTTCAAGCTCTCTCCGTTACGTCGGTTAGCGGATTAGGTTAGCGTTTCAGTCCTGAAGTCGCTCAGTTGCTTCTGTTCAGCAGCTTCCGGCATGTTCGCGCGATGCAAGCAGGGGCGCTGGTCCATCTCTTCAATGTGTGTGCTTCTCTTTAAAGTGTTGTCCGACAGCAGTCATCTAGAGCAGCTGCGCCGTTCAGCTTAAACCGCAGACCAAACTAGGATTCTCATCGACTATCCATGAGGCATAAACAGCGCAACTACCCACACAGATGAAAGAACAACACACGAGGACCAGCACTGACTGCCAACTGATGGCTGCAGTCAGCGTCCGTCCTCGTGTGTTCTTCCTTCATGTGAGTCTTAAAGGGCCCCTAAACCCCTCTCGACATTTTTTTGAACATTTCAAGTTAACACGCGCATCAAGTTGAGAATGCCGTCACAATGAACAATGTCAAATGCGGCAGCGCTACGCGCCGCGGCCGCGCCACAGACTAGAAAAACAATCCCGTGCGCCCCTCCGGCCATTTCCGGCATACCAAAGTTAGCCGCGACGAAATTGTGGTTTTTCGTGATGTCAGAAAAGTCCGAACTCTGCTGATTGGTCGAAGGAGAACGTCGACTTCCGGTTGGTCTGCTAGCACGCGCTCCCTACCTGTTTGTTTTCCTCTTCGTGCGTCATTCGTGTGGTGTTCGCGTGTGAATTCGTAAATGCGCTACTCTACGCAAGTGCAAGTGAGGTACAGCCGACTAGAAACTGCAGCAACTGTCAGAACACGACGGATAGCGCTAACAGAGGGCGTTGGCACAGCACCAACAGAACACTTGCGCGAACGCGGGAGCCCGGCGGAGGCAGAGTTCTTCAATCATTGAAGAACTCTGGGCGGAGGCGCGTCAACCGGATGCGCGTCATCGGCGGTGTATGTCAGGTGACATTCGGAGGAGCACTCGGCTAGGAGGTGGCACCGGCAAGCGGCCGGTGGGCCGCAGGAAAGAGCGAAACAAGCAAGCGCCGCGTTTTAATAATCAAACGCGTGTAACTCGGCCATTTCGGCACCGTTTCGAAAAATTCTTGCGGCTACGTGTTCGTTGCGGACACCGGCACAAAAGCAACACCACAACTAAATTTCGACCTCTTGGTGGTTTAATGGCCCTTTCAGTTGCGCTGTTTTATTCAAGATGAACTTTTACCAACAAACACGCATCGACGCAATTTTAAGACACCTATCGACTGTGTCGGCTCCAAGCATCTTTCACGGGACGTAAATCTAGAGCATATTACGCACACCAGCAATAGCCTGCAATACATTATTGGGGCAGCTACACAGGCACTATTTGAAAGTGAGTGAGGCAGTATTTGCCTCACTCACTTTGAGCACATCACGCGGAGCGCGATGGAAGAGTCTTGTTTGACGCGCCAAAATGGCCTGCCTGTTCTGTTTACAGATGCGATTCGCACCTTATTTCTCAAGTGTCCAAAGTAATTCACACTCCATATAAACCACGAACGCTTCCTCGGAGGAGAGAGCCTCGCGCAAAAGCACCGAAGCAATGTCGGCCGAAACTCAAAGTTCGACAACATTGATTTGACGCAACCGGTGGGCCAAATTTGCTATTACTGCATGTGTGGTGTATTCCACGTGCTTGTACGTTTTCATTCCATTTTTTTTTCGTTTTGTGGGAGTGGATGACAGCTTAAGCCTATGGGACAGCTATCTGCTTTTAAATATCTTGAGCAGCTTCGCACATTTTTTCACCTCATGTGTATTTGCAATATAAGAGAAGTCTGAGAGAGAGAGAGAGAGAGAAATAAAGAGGAAAGACAGGGAAGTTAACCAAGCTCGTGCTCGGTTGGCTACCCTGCACATGAGGAGGGAGAGGGGGT
Source organism: Hyalomma asiaticum (assembly GCA_013339685.2). Lineage (NCBI taxonomy): Eukaryota > Metazoa > Arthropoda > Arachnida > Ixodida > Ixodidae > Hyalomma > Hyalomma asiaticum. The sequence goes on from JABSTT010001708.1 coordinate 56,049, forward strand.
ATAGTAAGAGGCAAGAGGAGCAGGAAAAAGTCAACAACAGGACAGTTACTGAGAACGCACGCACAAAGCGCTGACCAACACGGGTGGATCTTTCACGATCGTTCGTGAGGTCCCGTCGACTTGACCAAGCACCGTAGCGCATTTGCAGCCTTGAGCATGGAGGAGCGCTTACGCCAAGGACCCAGGATCTGCTGTTCAGAAAGTATAGTCGTCCATCAAAGCGGCGAACCTTAGCTTCTAACGCAACGTTTAGTTGTGCAAAAAAGGCAGTTGCAAAGTGCGAACATGATTGTCTCTTCGCTGCCGCAATTACTGCATGTCCGACTATTCTTCATTTTAGCATGGTGACTGGCGTGCTTTTCTGGACAGTGTGTAGCATGAATCCCCAAATGCACTAGCATCAACACATTATCAAATACACTTTTGAAAAATGGAAGCAACTTCTTTCTTTCTTATCCTACTTAGTCACCCGGTGTCCAGTGTACAAAAGCCACGAGAACAAGATGCACGATCTATTTTAAATCCAACCACAGTGAGAAGGCTATTCGCTCAGGTTTTCGTCACCAAAGTGTTTGTGATGCTGTGGTAGAACTTATGGCGCCTGCATGCGTCTGGCCTGTTAAAGAGTATTGAAATAGTTATGTAAACAAGTTCTAACCTCTTCTAGCCTAAGACAGCACATTATCCTATTAATCTGTATAGATAATACTCGCGCCGTTTCAGCTCTTCATTTATTATGCGGTCACATTGTATTCCCGCGACGATTTTTGAAAGGCTTGCTGGATGCGCGCTGAAACAGCAATAATCATGAAATTCATTTTCCTTTCCAATCACTCTTTTCTTCTGTTTAAGTGACACTACGCAGGATGACGCTTTTAGTATATTTTATACGTTGACACGCGATTAGATCGAACAAAACTGCTCACGTGCACGAGTGGCACTTTGATGGGCTTTGAGTGACACCAGATCAAACTGTGTTCACTCCATTGACAGCCAGCGCGAGATACATTCATGCGAAGCATTAATCCCGGTATACATTTCCCTTAACCTGCTATACGGAAATGCTTTCACGCTTTTAGTTCTACGCACTTCAATATGAAGGTAAGTCCCGCCGCGGTGGTCTAATGGCTATGGTGCTCAGGTGCTGATCCGAAGGACGCGGGATCGAATTCCAGCCGCGGCGGCTGCATTCCGTTGGAGGCGGAATGTTGAGGCCCGTGTGCGATGTCAGTGCACGTTAGAGAACGCCAGAAGCTCAAGGTTTCCGGAGCCCTCCACTTCGGCGTCTGTCACAATCATAGCTGGTTCTGGGACGTAAAACACCAGATATCAATCAATCAATCAATATGACTGTAAATTTAGGCTTTATAAAGTGCTATCATCTCTGGCACGCATCCGGCGCGGCTAAGCTGCATGGATGCTATGAGCGTCCCCTTTGTAACGGCGCGGTCACATGTGCGCCACCAGGCTCGTAAAAAAATTAAGAACTTTCCTTTTTTCCCTCTCTCTTTAAGTTCTCCTCATGCCTTTTAAATCTACTTCAATTAAATCGATCATACTATAGCAAAAATTTAAATTCATAGCCCAGTTCTCTGCCCCTTATGGCAGAAAATCCTTATTTTTCCCTACAACTATTTTTGTCCGTTCTCTCTGGTTTTCTGCCACCAGTATTCTAACCGTCTCTTACTTATTTCAATCGCGGTATGTTCAGCTTTCCACTGTTCTCCCTAAAACCCAGGGCTTCATGTAGGGTAGTGCCCAAACGTACACCTGGGTGGATATTTCCGCATTCAGTCAGAACATGTCCCGTCATTTCCCTATCTTCCTCACAGCATGCGCATTTTGGAGGGCGGTGGCCGGCGAACGTTGCCAAACTGGCTCGCCGCCTAATTCTCCATGGATTCTCCCGACGTCAAGCAAATGTTGGCATGCACGAGCGTAACCACCCACGCACTTCTGCCTTTCCCCTAACTTGAAGTAGAGGCATCTACCCAACATCTTCTAAACTTTGAAGGCCGCAGGGCTCTCCGCAGTCGCACTGCTGACGTCACCAACCGGAGGCGACGGCTCCGGTTCCTTTGTTCCCGGCGGTGTGGTTGAGGGGTTTGGGGGATCTCTTCGCGAAACTACTCAAGCGCGGACGGATAAATTGCGGCCACACCAGGGGTCGGAATTTACAAATTGGCCCTTTTTCTAAGAAATGTGGTTGATCCCTATGTCATGGGAATCTGTATAACACGAAAGTGAAACCTGTCTTCGCGAAGTTGTGGAATGCATAATGGCAATACGGCAAATCGATAGGCGGGACATGGCTTGGGTATACTGTGAACATGTGAACACGTTAAATCTAGACATCAGCGGCACCTCGACACGGCACAGGGATTCTCGGCAGTTGTACACGAGAGAAAGTTTTCGAGCACGCGCCAGAGCCCTGCGCAAGCCTGCCGTAAACGAGGATTGTCCCCAAATGGTGACGCCTTGAAAGAGAAACCTAACCGGTTGTCAGCGGACCGTTTTATGAAAACACAGCCCACTGCAACGAAAGGCAAATCATTTGCTTGTCTACGGCCGTCTTTGCGATCCCGGAGCAGTGCGCTTCGCAACTCAACATGGCCACGAAAGACAAATTTTGTAGCTGCCGCGTTCGTACTTTGCCCCTGGAACGCGCCATTACGACACGCCGCCACGACCCCAACTTTCTCGGCAATCGAGACGCGTACGCTTCCGAAGCGCTGACTGCCGGCGCGAATCAGCGCGACAATCTGCTTCGCTCTATCTATCGTTCCGAGATGGCGGAACCACCACAGCGAACCTAAGCGAACCAACAATGCAGTATAAGGGAGGCGATGTTAATTTAAGAGTAATTTTGCTCGCTAAACACCATAGTTTACAGTACTAAGCAGCGTCGCTTTAACCGGACGGGAATTAATTGAAACTTGTAAACTCCTATAGTGAACATATAAAGCCCATCTGTTCTCTGCATGAACGATGTTGCCCTGGTGTATCGGTAGAGCATCCCAGGCCTTTCGTCAAATCCCGGTTGAAGGTGGGTTCGGGTGCCCCTGGGTGGAACTTTTTCAGTGTGAATGCAAGTTCATTTTTTTCAAAGATCCACTTCCGTTACAGGAAGTAGGTCACTGATTTCTTGGTGGACCCCGGCACAAAACACTTTCGTGTTAAAAAAAGCAGGTCTGCGCGGAATCGCAGGTCAGTGAAGCCGTAAACTGGAGGAGCGACCATCTTAAAGGCCACTGTAAACGGTTCGGGATCTGGAGAAATGATAGGACCATTAGGTATATCGAAGAGCCAAAACAGGTTGCTGTCGGGGCTGCGCACGACGCCTGTCGCGTAGCGCATGGCACGATACTACAAAACTGCTCCACGATGCAGCCCTTCGTAATAATGATGACGGAAAAGTTGAAGAAGATCGTTTCATAACGATGATGTTGATGATGCCTCTGTAATGGGTGCAGAGCTACAAAGCATGCACCCCTGTGTTCTTTTAAATGATTCCTCGCACTCGTTATGCAATCCACTTTTCGCGACGCGTAGTGGTGTATTACTATTCTGCAACGTAACATCACATTTGTTAATGCGATTTCTCGGCAAGCTCCATACTTTTATGGCATGACTTTTCAAGCGCAGGTGTAGCTCTGTGATAGAATGCTCGACAGCCACGCAGAGGGACGTGGGTTCGAATCCTCCTCGTACCTGGGTATTTCTTTCTGAAATTTGTGCGATAGTGTTTACGGACACCGGCAGCGGCAGACAACTACGGCGCCAAAAACGGCCCTTTTGATCTCATAACAGCTTACGCTAAAGAACGACAAGTAGGATCAAAGCTGCATGCGTTGGTCATACGATAACAAGCAATATTTGAATTGACTATAATGTAAGAGGTAATACGTAGTTGTAAAAGAGCGCTATGTTTTATGATGGATGACTACAGTGCGGCAGCGCACCGGTTCCCTCAGTTTGTATTTTGTGCTGCCACGTATTTCACGTCGGTCCCGGCAGAGCACTATTTGCTGAATAGCCAAGGCATCCTGCGTGTTGCAGCGCTGGTGGGGCATTCGCCTTGCCAGTCCGAACAAGCGCCGTGTCCCCCGCTGGCGTGGCAATTACGATTCCAACTGCAAAATGCGCGTCTTCAGATTTCCGCAAGAAGAGCTGCGCAGAAAATGGCTGCGCGCCATTCCAAAGGACAACTTCGCTCCTTCACAGTATCCTAGGATAAATCATCCTGCAATATTTTCTTCATGCTCTCCAGCGCAGTTCGATATACGGCTTGTTTAGCCTTCAAGTAGGCATTCTCTTGGAAGGCGACGTAGCGCGCACTTATTACCGTCTTGCAAAACGGTTACGCTTCAACGACAGTCCGATTCTTTCGTTGTACGTCAGCGAGCTTCACTTCGCGCCCGGAGATCTCATTCAAGAGGTTTCCTACATCGATGAAGAGATGGGACGTGAAGTTAGTGCACCATTGCCGTGTCCGCGAATTGGTCCCGGAGTTGTTCCGTCGAAATTTCCGGAATGCCCGACTTATTTTTCAAAAGAGCTTACAACGAGAGAAAGCCCCGACTCCAAGAGAAAACGGCTGAAAGCGGCAGCAGTAAAAGCAGCTCTTGCAGAATCTGTGGAGACCTTTCAACGTGAGCAACTGGCAGGCACACTACTGTTCATTGCCGACTTAGCACGTTTATTAGACATCGAAAATCAACATTCTGGCACTGCATCGAGAGTGACGAGCGTCTCTTGCTTTTACATATCGTCGACGACGAAGCGTCTTCGATTAAGTGCTTACTTTGTTGTAGAACCTGACCTAACCACAGCATTCTATTTCCCGAAGAGGCAGACAACTAAGTTGCGACGCGATTTATGCCTTCCACTTGCTGCAAGTAGCAACAGGGCTATAATGCATTTCCTTGACAATGTCGAGGTGCCGTGGGATGGACACACCGAGGATATTGTAGAAGCAATTCATTTCTGCTCACAAAACAGTCAACACCGATGGAAGATGACAACTTCCATCATACAGTACGGTTCCTAACTGAACAGCTGGACCTGCTTTTCAGGAATAAGACGGGCAGACGCTGCTCAAAACAATTTACAAGGCTTTGCTGTCTTCTGTTTACGATATCGCCTTACGTGTACAAATATACCAGCAGCTACGGCAATGTCACAATGCCGCATCATGTGACCATCAGGTGAGCATGTTCATCACGGGGGATGAGTCCTCAGTCAGAAAATGAAAATTCTACGTTTCTCATTTAAATGAAGACGAGGATGTCTGACTGAGATGAGCGCCAACGCGATATTAGTCTTACGCTGGACGAGAACCACAACAAGAATTTCTTCGGGTATAAAGGCGGCAACATCACCGCCATAGCTCAGAACTCCCCGGAGGCGGCTACTATAGCGCCATGGTCTTTATGGCGCAGAGCACTGCTTCCAAATTTAAGGAAGTTACTCACATTCTACCTGTCCGCGGTGCGATAGATGTCTTGCACAAGCTGCTCGGGGAGGTCATATGGTCTAGAGAAGATCAGCTATAAAGTAATTTGTATTGTGAGTGATAACGACAAAGTGAACAGAAAGGCAATAGAACAATCCGTGTCGGGACCAAGCAACGACTCGCCAAAGTTTGTGTATTCACATCCATGCGATCTCCAAAGGCCCTTATTTTTTGTGATTGTTCCCGTGCACATTCTAAAATGCGTTCTCAACAACTGGATAAAACAACGCAATCAGAAACGCTGCTTTTATTTCCCGGAATTTGACCAGCAGGCCAAATCGGAGAGGCGGATGCTTCCCGCATCTTTGCGTACAATTATAGATTTGTACAACATCGAAGTCGGTCAACTACTAAAGCATGCTTACACATTGTCACGGAAAGGTCTTTTTCTGACAGACATCGAAAAGCAGAACGTAAAGCTTGCATTGCAGGTGCTGAAGGATGCCGTGCCTCCTGCCCTTAGAGAAATTGGGGGAAAGAACAATATTTGACAATGTAGAAGAGATCGCGCACTTCATTGAAGTAATAGTTAAATGGCTGAAGGTTGCGAATGTAAAAGCTCCTTCCAAGGGAACTACTTTTAGAGACTAGCTCCAGCAGCCTGTTTTTTCTCTGCACGATCACAAAATTGATTTTCTCTACACACTTCTCGAATGGATGGATGAGAGGAAAAGAAAGACAGTGGCACACTAAGGAGACCCACGCTGGCTTTTATAAAACAACGCAGGCGCTTATTGAGATTTCGCGATACTGCTTGGAAGAACTAAAATTGTCCTATCTACTTCTTGGCAAAATTCAAAGTGCGTGTTGTAGCGTCACGCGTGGGCCGTTCGTGTAGGTGATCAAGATCCCCCTTTTTTTAGCAGCGACTCTGAGTTGTTCGAGAAAAGGTAAGGGTAGCCTTCGGTTAGCCCTTTGGAGACTGCTGCCACTGTCTCGATAGCTCCGAAAGGTCCCTCAATCTGTACCTTTGCCATAAGTAAGCACACTGAGTCTTCGCTGATGGCCTGCCTTATCCACGCGCATTCGGATAAGTAATCGTCAGGTTTTACATAGCTCGGATGAACGACATCAATGGTCGCCGCGGAGGCCCTCAGCACTTTACATTCTTTCCCATTTACCATGAAGTCTGTCATGAATGGCTTCAGTAGATCAATGTTACTTGCTTATGCAAGCTAATACGGGCCATTTCTTTGGACAGTTTCGGGCGAAATGACCTGTTTCCTTGCAGTTAAAGCATGTTACCTGAGCTGTGGCTTCGAACTCTTCCGGGTGATTTTTGCGTTTGTTACTACCCCTTTCAGGTCCTTTCGCTATGCTCTCAGAGCGAGCTGAACTCTGATTAGCATCGTCTCGTTTAGCTCGGGTTCGCTGTCCTCGAGTGTACGCTTGTGGCCATGGGGAATGCTTTTGATAATTGTGCACGCTATTGACCTGAGTCCAAAGGCCTCGACTTGCAACATACTCATCAGCAAGCTTGCGGCATGCTTTACAGACACACCTTCCTGTCGATCCTTAACCCAAAGGCGCACGTTATCGGGCAAAGTCTCACTCTTGGTCTGCATGAGCACTGGCTTCCGACGGTCGCACTACATCGCTCTAAGCAGATTAAATCTCCCAATTTAGCGAAGTTATCCGCCCCTGTTCCTTTCACCCACACCGAAAAATTGCCCCTCAGGCTAGACGCAAACTCCACAAAGCTCTCGTTAGTCTTTTTTCTTTCCTGGCGAAATCTCCTCCGAAATTCCTCCGTTGAAAACCTGTATTTTGCTAGCCAGCTCGATTTCACTGAGCTCTATTCGCCTGCCTCGGCTACGCTAAGTCTAGCCACGACATGAGAGGCTTCTCCCGGCAACAACGCAAGCAACCGCTCTGGACATGTGTCTCGGTGAAATGAGTACTTCTCACAAATCCTTTCAAAATTAATCAGGTAGAGACCGATTTCATCGCCTGTCTTGCACGGCTGAAGCAAGATTGCCATTTTCACACTTTCCGCTAAAGGTGGTGGCATCGCATCTGCACTGCGCGCCAGTCTCGCCTGCTCTAGCTTTATTTTTTCGAGCTGAATTTCTGCCTGCCTTTGTTTCCTCTTTTCCTGCTTCTCTTCCGCTCGCGACATATCTTTTCCCAAGCATCTGTGAGCTCGTCCTCCTCGAAACCCACTTCTTCGATTGCAGTGCGAATTTCGGGCTTCCTCAACCTACTGTTTATATCCATTCGGAGCTCTGCTGCCAATAGCAGAACCTCTTCCTTTCTTAACACGGTGATATCCATGCCTTCGAGAGCCGGGTACGACTTTCCATGAATTAAACGCGCACCCAGTGGCGGTTAGTCAGACCTAATGGCCCGATACAGAACCGTGTCGTTATGGCCCAGCAAAACGTAGTCGCTTAAGCAGTCATCGAACTGCGAGCTTGCGAAGGTCGTTTCTCCTGGAGCCACGTTGCCAAGTCCGCCGATCCAAGATCGTGTGGAATGCGCCTTCTGCTGCTCTTCCTCCGAGTCGTTCCAGCCTCCACGGTGTTACTGCGACGGTTGTGTCTCCCGGAGCCACGAAGACTAGCTCTGCTGATCCCGGATCCACAGATGTCGCTCTTGCGTCGGCAGTTTTCCACAAGCCTCTTCTTGATCTCGCCACTGCCTACCAGTTTGTAGCGTCGCGCGTGGGCCGTTCGTGTAGGTGATCAAGTTTGGCTTTGCTGATGAAGGCACTGCTTCGGGTAATTGAAAGTGCAACCTTAACATTTATTTACATTTCAATTGTCGGCCCAGCGAAATCGGGCACTGAGACCCTGGCTGTCCGATCTCCGTTGCTCGTCTCTTCTCTCTCCTTTCATCCATCGCAGCCTTCTAATCCATCTTCCAGGGCCATTCCAAGACAGGAGGGGCGGTCGGGAGGAGGCGAGGCTTCCTAGGAGCCGGAGCACAGAAGGGGTCGAAGCGTGCGTGCCAGGCTGTCCTCCCCCCGTTGATAACAGCCAACTTTTCGGCGGGCTAGAAAGTTCACTCTTCCTTGTTACGAGCCGTCTCCTACTGACACCCAGGTGCTTTCGGGCTGGGTGGCCGCGACCTTGGCGTGAAAGGAACACTGTTCCCCATAAGGTTATCTCGCAGCCCCGATACCCGCGGCTAAGGCGCGCTTCACCGACGCCTTAACTTGAAACGCAACAGTGCCTAGAATCTCGTTTCTGGCGATACCGTCAGCTAGCTGGATCACAGTACCACGTGCCGATAAGACAGGTGTATAAATGTGAAAAAAACTGCGCTTGCAGAGCACGTTCACGTAGAACGACACATCTGGACGTATCAGCGATGAAGACCAGCAGTGCCAGGGCCTTGTCACATAACTGCTCACGGCCTGACTGCGACGCAGTCATCACGAAAGAAACGCAATCAAATAAGAAGGAGATTATTGCCGTATTTCTGTATGTGGCAGGATCTACGGTGTACACGGTTTTAAAGAACATAAATGCGAGAAATGCAGGGAACAACTGACAGTCAATAAGGAAATTTCAGTTTCAGTCGCTGACAAACACTACGACCTCATCCGAGCAATGGATCGTGGAGGTCTTCTGCATCCAGTGATGTTCGCTGTGAATGCTGTGGCGCATAATTATGCAGTCGTCGAGCATCTATCGAAGCAAGACGTGTATTTAAAGCACGCGAACCAGCGTCAAGCTGTTGCGGACTTCACCGTGGAACTCTTGACCAAGAATGAGTCGTCAGATTTCGACACCCGCGAAGATGGACATACCAGCGTGGTGGTCCAGAAGCATGTTTTATGGTGCAGCACGAATATTTTTCAGAAAAAATTTTGTAGCAGAACGAAGGACAAGATTCTAGAAGCCGATTCAAAATAAAAGCAAGTGAAAGCTTCAGGCGCTAAGTGAGAAATAACGCGTGAATTGTCTTTGGCTCAGCTGTAAATAAATTTCTTCGGAGAAGACGGCAACAGTTTCTTGGACTTCTCTATAAAGAGCGCTGACTCTCTCGCAAACAATTGCATTTCCTTTTTCTTACTTATATAATAGCTGCTAAAAATTGCTCGACCACTTGCAAACGCCACGAAAGAATGAAAATGCGAAAAATTTGCAATTTTGCCTGCACAGTGTTAGCATTCTATCTTTTTCTTTAACGTTGAACGTTATGCCCTTTATGCCCGAATCGTTTACTATTTTATTACGAACATCAGTGCATGCTATACCAAGTGGTAAGAGACAACAAAATGTGACAAATTTTCTTAAAGGGGTCATGAAAAGAATTTGGAGATGCCGGTTTGTAATTTTCATTGCTTCAATACGCATTCCACAAGCCGATTCCGAAATATTTCGGCGAAATATTCAGTGCACAGTTTAACAACGCCCGTTTTAAGTCTCAGCTTTCTTGCGCTCCCGAAACGACTATGCGACACTACCGGCTGGCGTGGTACTATTTGATGACGTTGAGTTAAGATACTTTTAAGTTCAAAGGCACAGTGAACTCGCATTTGCTCTAAAGAAGTCGATTTACTTGAAAGCTAGAAAGGAAGAAAATATTTGGAAACGGTGCGGTGCCACCATTCGGAAGAAAAGCGGCAGCACGGTTTGTTTTCCCATGGCCTCCGAAGGCGCGCCAATCTCGGAGGTATGACGACTACTAAGATGACGTCATCTGCAGAGTTGAGGGGGACGCGCGCGGTGAAACCGAAACCGCGTTTTTTATCGCTCTAAATCAACGCACACGGTGCAACGGAACAATGCATATTGTTGATTGGAGGGTCAGTATCCCGAATACGGACTTAGTACAAAATGTTCAGAAAACGTTTCACGACCCATTTAAACACAAATATTTTCACGCCACTCCTTCGTTCCTCGGTGGCGAACGGCCGCCGCCGGTCGGTCACGTCGCTGCGATGGATAAAATTACGCACATATATATGGAGTGCAAGCGTCTTTATCCATCAAAAGACAATTATTGTTTCCTAACTTTAGGCCAGTTAGCAGAGGCTGCCTCTAGCGGTGAACGCGCGCCGTGCCATCAAGAGTTCTTGCTCAGATTCTGCCACATATATGACAGCACTCCGTTAACACCAGCCCCCCCGAAATGCCAATTGTCCAATGAGGTGGCGCCAAGTTTCTGGCAGAACAACCATTTCCATCGTTGATAGATCACAGACAACTTTTTCTAGGTGTTCTTGCCTATTCATCTAGGGCGCAAGACACACCAGGACGGGGTGAAAACACCAAGACAGGGGTTGCCAGCGCCTGCATGTCTTCGTCTTTTCACTCCGCCCGTGTGTGTTTTGTGACCTAGATAATGAAATAGCATAACAACACGCTTTTACCTTTCAAGTTGTAGTGCGCGCCTCTATATTGTGATTTTGTTATTTGTAAGTGCGACATAGGAAAGTTGACGTGACTCTAACAAGGACCCAAACACTCTTATACCGCCTGCTTAGGAAGTACCGTCCTCTAGTGGGTTTCCGGCTCTCGCATCACTCAGCAGCCATGGAGGACACAAGCGAGAGCGACGAATCCTCAGGATCTGCTGGAACGATGTCGAGGCAGCTACCGGGCACCCCACCGTTCTACACGGCGTTAAGGAACGGAGTGTTTCGAGGCACCGTGGCTTGGTTTTCAGAAACCGTAGCCGCCAAATACAAGCTCGTGTGGAAGGTGAACGGCGGAAGGGCCGGGGACGCCGAGAGGGCCGAATACTTCTTTGCGACGTAGCAGACCCGAAGCGGTAGCGGGATCGGCGGGTGCAATTTCATAAGTGACCTCTGTCACTTGTCGAAGGACACGGTAGGGGCCTGAGTATCGAGATAGCAGCTTCTCAGAAAGTCCGGGACGTCGTGTTGGGGACCAAAGAAGAACGAGCGAGTTCGTAGGAAACCGTTCGTCACGATGGCGCTGGTCGTAATGTCGCTTCTGGGTCTCTTGGGACGTCGTTAGTCTGCGACGGGCAAGCTGACGGGCATGATCAGCGCGGGCAATCGCGTCACGAGCGTAAGAAGTGTTCGAAGGTGGAACTGGTGGAAGGGACGTGTCCAACGGCAAAGTTGGTTCACGGCCGAACAGGAGGTAGAACGGGGAGTATCCAGCAGTGTCGTGGCGAGACGAATTATATGCAAAGGTAACGTATGGTAGTGCAACGTCCCAATCGAGATGGTCATCCGACACGTACTTAGAAAGCATGTCGGTCAGGGTCCTGTTCAGGCGCTCCGTGAGGCCGTTGGTCTGCGGGTGGTATGAAGTTGCCAGTTTGTGCTGTGTAGAGCAGGACCGCAGGATATTGTCAATTACTTGAGAAAGGAAGGTACGGCCGCGGTCGGTCAGCAATTGACGTGGAGCACCGTGGACTAAAATAACATCATGTAGTAGAAAGTCAGCCACGTCTGTGGCACAGCTGGTTCGGAGTGCTCGTGTGATGGCGTACCGCGTCGCATAGTCGGTAGCGACGGCAATCCATTTGTTTCCTGCAGCAGATGTTGGAAATGGGCCTAGGAGATCGAGGCCCACACGGAAAAAGGGCTCCGCAGGGACGTCGATGGGCTGAAGGTACCCTGCAGGGAGCCTTGATGGTTTCTTGCGGCGCTGGCAGACTTCGCAGGCATTGACATAACGCCGCACAGAGCGCGTTAGACCAGGCCAATAGAAGCGGTTGCGTACCCGGTCGTAGGTGCGGGCAACGCCTAAGTGGCCAGCCGTTGGGGCGTCGTGAAGTTCCCGGAGAATTGCGGAGCGCAAGTGTGCCGGAATGACAAGAAGGAGCTCAGGTCCGGTAGGTGCCATATTTCGTCGATATAAAGTTCCATTCTGCAGAGTGAACATGCGTACTGAGGTGTCACTTGGTGAGGACTGAAGCCGATGGATCAAGTTACTTAAGTATGGGTCCCGGCGTTGTTCATCGCTAATGTTGTGGAGCTCAGAAATCGAAAATATGCTATTGATGGATACTGTAGCTGTAGAGTCAGCGTCGGCCACTGGGTACCGAGACAAGCAATCCGCATCTTGGTGCAGTTTTCCCGACTTGTACACCACGGTGTAGGTATACTCCTGTAGACGGAGCGCCCAGCGAGCGAGACGACCAGTAGGATCTTTCAGAGAGGCCAGCCAACATAGGGCATGGTGGTCGGATACTACCGTAAATTGCCGGCCAAAGAGATAAGGGCGAAATTTTGCAACTGCCCACACGAGAGCGAGACATTCTCGCTCCGTAATAGAATAATTTCGCTCCGAGGTGGACAGCAGCCTGCTGGCATAAGCAATCACTCGAGTCTGTCCACGTTGTCTTTGGGCGAGCACAGCGCCTATACCGTAACCACTGGCGTCAGTGCGGATTTCGGTCGGTGCTGAAGGGTCGTAGTGGGCCAAAATTGGGGGCGTGGTGAGTAGTGTAGTGAGTTGAGAGAAAGCGGCAGCTTGCCGGGGACCCCAGTCAAAAGGCACGTCTTGTTTTAGATCTGTCAGTGGTCGAGCAACCTCGGCGAAGTTTCGCACAAATCTACGAAAATAGGAACAGAGCCCCACAAAGCTGCGAACATCTTTGGCAGATTTAGGCACAGGGAAGTCTTTCACGGCGCGAATCTTCTCAGGGTCGGGCTGTACGCCGGCAGCGTCCACAATATGCCCAAGGATCGTAATGCGGCGGCGGCCGAAACGGCACTTGGACGAGTTCAGTTGAAGTCCGGCCAGACGAAACACCTCAAGGACCGCTGATAGGCGTGCAAGATGAGTTTCAAACGTGGCTGAGAAGACGATGACGTCGTCTAAATAACATAGACACGTAGACCACTTGAACCCCTGAAGAAGAGAGTCCATCATACGCTCGAAAGTGGCTGGGGCGTTACATAAGCCGAAAGGCATGACCTTAAACTGGTAAAGCCCGTCGGGGGTTATGAATGCCGTTTTCTCCCGGTCCATGGGATCCACAGCGATTTGCCAATATCCAGAGCGAAGATCGATAGAAGAGAAGTAAGTGGCACCATGCAAGCAATCCAGGGCATCATCGATTCGCGGCAGTGGGTAAGAGTCTTTCTTCGTGATGGTATTGAGATGGCGATAATCTACGCAGAAGCGCCACGATCCATCCTTCTTTTTTACTAGCACCACAGGGGATGCCCATGGACTGGAGGATGGCTCAATAATGCCCTTTGCAAGCATTTTGGATACTTCGTCTTGTATGACACTTCGCTCAGACGCGGACACTCGGTAAGGGCGACGGTGAATGGGACTAGCATCGCCGGTGTGTATGCGATGCCTGACAACTGACGTTTGTCCTAAAGGCTGATCACCGAAGTCAAAAACGTCCCGGTAGGACCAGAGAATGCTGTGGAGGGCTTCAGATTGCTCAGGTGGAAGATCAGCGGCAATCATGCTGTGGATATCACGGCTTTCGCAATTGGTCATCCTGGGCGCGCCTTGTTCGGGTACGACAGCACCGAGAGTGAAAGCTTCTGCCTGAAAATCTTGGAGTGGGTGAAGGAGAGCCACGGACATGCCTTGTGGGAACACTTGATTGGTGAGACCAAAGTTGAGAAGTGGCAGGTAGGCTCTACTAGCTGTAACGCTGAGGACTGTATAGGGGACAGTGACACAACGCGTAAGGAGCACGTTTGTGAGAGGGGCAGCAAGATATTCGCCATCCGGGACAGCTGGCGAACATGACAGTTCGACGTACGTCACAGTTTTTGACGGCAAATGAACAAAGTCGCTGCAATGTAAACGGCACGGATGCTGGTGATCGGGTTCACAGTACTGCGGCAGTTCAAGACGGAGGACACCGGTGGAGCAATCAATGAGAGCGGAATTGGCGGCGAGAAAATCGAGGCCAAGGATGATGTCGTGGGGGCATTTCACCAGGACATTAAAAACGACAACTACGTCATGGCCAGCGATTGTAACGCGAGCTGTACACATGCCAACAACGGCGACTGTGCCACCATCTGCGACTCGTACGGCACAGGTCATAGGAGGCGTAAGAACCTTCTTCATACGACGACGAAATGTGGCACTCATAACAGAAACATGAGCCCCTGTATCAACCAAAGCTCTCACAGGGATACCGTCGACATGTACTTCGAGAGTGTTCCGGTGAAGACGTAAGGGCAAAAGAGGATTTTCGGACAAAGTCGACAGTGCAGCTTCACCTCCAGAAGCTGCGCAACCTAGTTTTCCGGGGACAGGCGACGGCTATAAGAGGGCGATGGAGAGCGGCGGCGGGTCGGTGAACGAGATGAGCGGTTGTGAGGTGGCGACGACGGAATGTATCGGCCGTTGTCTTCAGGGGCGTTGAAAGCAGAGAATCCGTTGCGGGTCGGGTAACGGCGAGCAGGTCTAGGGAAGGGACTGGAATACGTGGCGAACTGGTTAGGCGACGTATACGGCCACTGGCTGCGACAATAAGCAGCGATGTGTCCTGCGCGGCAACAGCGGAAGCAGATGGGCTTATCGTCTGCTGTTCGCCACTCGGACGAATTCCTGGAACGAACAGGAGGGTACTGACGGCGTCGAGGAGCGTCTGACGAAACGAACGGGGTATCCGAATTGTTTACGGCGCAGACAGAAGGAAGCAGACCAAGGTTGGTGAATTCTTGCCGAACAACGGCCTGGATCAATGACACGGTTGGGGCCGGTGCGTCGGAAAACATATTCTTGTTCGCAGCAGGGCATGCGGCCTCGAGTTCGCGCCGGACGATTCGTGTGACATGTTCAGATGCAGACTGCTCGTAAGGAACTGTCTCGCAGGAAGACGTTGGAGCCGTGTTCGGAAGGCGCTCAAACTGGTGTGATATGCGCCGGCTTTTCGCTTGCTCTAAGCGGCGACACTCCTTAATCACAGCGTCGACGGTCGCTACGTTATTAAATACAAGCAGATTGAATGCATCATCTGCAATGCCCTTCAGTATGTGAGAGACTTTTTCAGTCTCGGGCATTCTGTCATCGGCTTTTTGGCACAAGGCCAGTACGTCCTGGATATAGGACAAGTATGGCTCCGTTGACGTCTGGGTACGTACCGCCAGTTGTTTCTTAGCAGCGAGCTGCCGCCCAGACGGGTTCCCGAAAAGGTCGCGGAGCTGTTCTTTAAAAGTATCCCAGCTGGTAATATCTTGCTCGTGGGTCTCAAACCAGACGCGAGGAGTCTTGTCCAGGTAAAATATCACGTTCGCCAGCATGACGGCTGGATCCCATCCGTAGGTCTTGCTGACGCGCTCATACATCCCAAGCCACTGATCCACGTCAACGTTGTTTGCGCCGGCAAAGATACCGGGATCACGGGGTTGTGATAGAGCGACGTACCGAGTGGTGATCGTTGGTGGTGACGTAGCTGAAGTGGACGGAGGCGTGTCATTGCCCGGAGCCATGCTTGTAGACTCGAGGTGGCGTCCACTGCGGAGCTCCGTCGTAGAAGACTGAAGGGTACCCAGCACCTCCACCAAAAATGAAACGGAACAGAATAAACGGTGGAATTATTTACAGCGTTTGTATTCAGACCAACCAAGCTGGGAGTCACACCACGCTCACCCAAGATACATCATCGTCTTCTTTCTTGGGTGTCTCTCACATCCCTCTAACCGTACACCCCACTGCAGGTCAGCGTCATTAATCGCCACGTAACAATATAACACGTTCAACAGACCCCGTTTATTCACATTACATGTTGCCGTCTGGAGGGTAGTAATAGCGCCGAACATATCAGTGACTGACAGCGCTGGTGTAAAACCCTCCTTCGCCAACAGGCCTTTACAGATCTGACTTCGTCGACTGGCCCCAGCACCAGTCGATAAGGACGGATCTCACGATGACGCGCGTCGAAGCTGAGCAACTAATTTGCAGGGAAGACCCTCTCGCGTCCTTGTAACCGCCAGCCACTGCTCCTCCGCAAATAGTTGGCACTACGTACATTACGCGTGAGCAAAATAAAGCCATGACTGGAGAACTAAAATAGCTGTATATATGTGCTTACACTCGCTTAGAGTGGAACATAAAAAATAATTGCTTATGAACATATATCATAATGACCCATACCGTCATTTTGATAATTTTGGATGACGTTATTTGCTTCTTTGGCAGGTAGAGCAGACAAGCGCCTGCTACCGCCATTCAGGCGCGCTACTCCGATCACCCCGACGTCTCCTATGTAGATGCATCGGGCCTTTCCTCGGTTCACTTCACGGCCAGCTGTGATCGCCGAAGGTAACCACGTCGATGGCCTCTCAAAACGGACACAGTAACTCAAACAGAGCAGGTTGCCATCGCCTTGGCAGCCTCCAAACCCATCACTCGCACTATCTTGACAGACCCGCGCTCCGCCTGTTCTGATACATCCACGGTTCCATCGCACCGGTGGCGGCTCGTCTGCTTCGTTCCGCCTCTTGGAGCTTCGATCCTCACTCCTTCAGAATACTGTGGACACCAGGCCGCACACGTCTTCTCGCAACGAGGCGGCGAATGCCGCTGCCCCTCCATGTCCTGATTCGGATCCTGGCAACTCGAGCCTCACACGCTACCGCGATATTTTGTATTATCTCAGATCGCGCCGACTCTACCCTGACACCCAACGTGGTATGGCGAACGCGGACGAATGACTTCTACGCCGCCGTCAGACTAATGATTTTCTCAGCCCGGCGCTCGCCGGCATTTTATTCCGGAAATCTCTGGCACGTGCCCGACTTGTCAGGACCCCGCCGACAGCTTTCGCGTCGCGGCTTCCTGCCCTGCCTCTACACGCTCCTTTTCATCTCCTTTCCCCATCCCTGCTAGAGAAACTTGGGAGGAGTACCTGCTCCGCTGCTTCACCTTGGAAGCTCAGCGCTCCTTGGTGGCGCTCTCCCGGGCGGCGGCCATCTCCAATGGCGTCCAAGACGAGGGGCTGCCACTCAAGCGCACAGAAAGGAACTCTATTTTGAACTTCTTGAATAAATGTTTTAGGGGCGAAGCTCCTCTTAGTCTAATCTTGTCACGGGTCAGTCGTCAGGCGTAACCCGCGTGCCTCCCGGCGCGTGCCTCTCTCTCTCTCCCGGCGCGTGCCTCTGCTGTCTTGTGTGAGAGAGAGAGAGACAGAGAAAGAGCGAAAGGCGCGTGTTGGCTATGGAAACGCTCTTTCTTAGAGGAACGCTGTACCAGCTCGCAAAGAAGGAGAACGCGCCCTCACCCGCGAGAGACAACGTTGGCGCAGGCAGCGTCTCCTAGCGAGTTTTTTTATTGAGAAATACCGACTGCTCGCGTTGGAGAAGCGTTCACCGGCAACCCATATATATATAGGCACTGGATCTTGACTTGCAATGAAGTGCCGGTGGGAGATTTAGCTTGTGCATAGTTGAACCATGAGGATTCGTAGCGTGCGCGTTAACTAAATTAATCCGGAACTCGGCACGATCTACGATGAACCTCCCGAGCTTCGCCCACTCATCATCATTCACTCCGTGTATATGCTGTATTTTTTTTTCTATTACCTACCTATCCGAGCGTCCGTCTGCCTTGTTGCCAAATGTTGACTTGGAGCGTAATCTGTTATTTGCTTGTTACAGAGGTTCATATTTGCGGCGATAGGGTCTGTCGCCGCCGCCGGTGTCCGTAACCGCTATCTGCAGCTTCAATGAGAAAAAATGAGTCAGGCCTACTGGAATCGCAGGACAGTGACAGCGTAAGCTTGACGAGCGACCTTCCCAGTGGCCATTGTAAACGGCTGGAGTTCTGGCCAAGTGATCAGTCCATTAGGTAAATCGAAGAGCCAAGTCAAGTTGCTGTCGGGACGGCGCACGCTGCCTGGCGCGCGACGCATGGCACGATACAAAACTGCTTCACGAGACAGAGCTTCGTAATAATGATGACAGAAAAGTTGAAGATCGTTTCTTAATGATAATATTGATGATACCTCTGTAATGGGTGCAGAGCTACAAAGCATGCACCCCTGTGTTTTTTTTTTTCAAATGATTCCTCGCACTCGTTCTGCAATCCACTTTTCGCGACGCATAGCGGCGTATTACTATTTTGCTACGTACCATTATCTTTCTCGACGCGATTCCTCGGTAGGCTTTATTTATGCCTGTTTAGATCTTTTAGCGACGATCTTTCAAGTGCACGCGTAGCTCGATGGTAGAATGCTCGACTGCCACGCGGAGAAACATAGGTTCGGCTCTTCCTCGGTCCTGGTTAGTTTTTACAGCGTAGGCTGTTACGAGATCACAATAAAGGCCGTTTTTGGCGCCGTAGTTGTCCGCCGCCGCCGCCGCCGGTGTCCGTAACCGCTTTCGCGCAAATTTTAGAAAAAATAACCAGCACCGAAGGAGGATTCAAACCACGTCCTCTCCGTGGCAGTCTAGCATACTACCACTGAGCCACGCCTGTGCTTGACAAATCTTCGCTAAAAGACAAACAGGTATAATGTCTGCCGAGGAATCGCATCAGCAAATGCAATGTTACGTGGCAGAGTAATAATAATAACGCCACTACACGTCGGGGAAAGCGGATTGCATAACGACTTCGAGGAATCGTTTGAAAGAACACAGGGCTGAATGGTTTATAGCTCTGAACCGATTACAGAGGCATCATCAACATCATCATTACGGAACAATCTTCTTCAACATTTCCGTCATCAATATCACGAAGCGCTGCCCTTTGAAGCAATTTTGTTGTATCGTGCCATGCATCACGCGGCAGGTGACATGCGCAGCCCCGACAGCAACCTGACTTGGCTCAAAAGGAGAGAAAGTTGAGCGAGTTGGTAACAGTCCATAATCAAAAGAAGAGGCGTGCAGGACACGGACACAAGGAGAGCAGTGAACAACACGAACGCCGACTAACAACTGATGCACAGCACAGAGGCGAAAAAGAAAGAAGACACACAGCTTATCTGCGCATGCTCGGAATGGTAGCGCCACCTGTCAATCGGTTACACGTGCCGGTCTTCGCGATAGACAACTCCTTAAGCCTGTGCAGTTTCGCACAGGCTTAAGAAAGTGGGAAGTAAATATGGGGTTAATGTTGTGTTTACGGCTCCCAATAAGTTAGGAAGGGTTTGTGCCGCAGTGCATAGAAGAAATGAGCAGATGGAAGGTAAGAAGCGAACGGATATCTGTCCGGTTAAGCACCTAGCCAAGAACAATTTCACCGACTGTCGCATGGGCGTGGTTTATAAGATTCCTTTTAGCTGCGGACGTTTTTATGTAGGGCAAATGGCGCGTTGTATTAATCAAAGATTAATTGAACACAGAAGGTCGCTATCAGGTGGGACGCCGTCCAATCTATCCTTGCACTGCCAGGTCTGTAGCTGCATGCCCGAGTTAGACAAAACCGAGATCCTCTACAGGCATAAGAACGAAGATACGCGTTTATTGGTTGAGGCCTGGCATATCAGTATTAGTGGAAGTGCATGCGTGAGTCAGCCGTCGATTAGCTTAAACAGAGAGGAGATAGAAAGCCTTAGGAGTTGTCTATCGCGATGACCGGCACGTGTAACCGATTGACAGGTGGCGCTACCATTCCGAGCATGCGCAGATAAGCTGTGTGTCTTCTTTCTTTTTCGCCTCTGTGCTGTGCATCAGTTGTTAGTCGGCGTTCGTGGTGTGCACTGCTCTCCTTGTGTCCGTGTCCTGCACGCCTCTTCTTTTGATTACTGACTTGGCTCTTCGATGTACCTCACGGTGCCTCCTCGCAAGGTGCGGGCCGCTGCTGAAGAAGCGAATCGCAGAGCTACGCGCGCGGCTGCAGAAAGGCAACGTCGGGCACAACAGACAGCTGTGCAGAGAGAAACCCAAACCGCAACTCGCCGTCGACGCCGGGCCGAGAGTGCGGTTCGTT
Organism: Hyalomma asiaticum; assembly: GCA_013339685.2. Classification (NCBI taxonomy): domain Eukaryota; kingdom Metazoa; phylum Arthropoda; class Arachnida; order Ixodida; family Ixodidae; genus Hyalomma; species Hyalomma asiaticum. Next base: position 76,347 of record JABSTT010001708.1, read on the forward strand.
CTCGGGAAAACGACGCCAAGAGACTCTAAGATGTGCAGTTATACATATTTGCACGTTACAATACCGCCGTTGTGGGCACTTCCCTACTTGGCGAAATGATAAAAGATATGGCGCAAGGGATACCTACCACCTCTACTTCCAATAGTTTCCTCAAGCGTTTAAAATATGGCATCTAAGAAGGTGGCTCCTCCAGCTTACGCTCTCCCTGTCGTGCGGTTCCGCGCAGGCCTGGATCTTTTTTCGAAAATAAGCGCGATAGCGGTTACGGACACCGGTGGCGGCGGACAACTACGGCGCCAAAGACGCCCCTTGTGATCTCATAACAGCTTACACTGTAAAAAAAACCCAACGCATGCGCGGATTTCAACACCGCTCGTTGGGACCGATGCACCTGAATGACTCCCAGCACTTAGTTGCGCACCGTGCATTCTCAGCCACGGCTGCGACTTGGCTGGAGTGGTAGTTGCATCCACTCCTGACTGCCATCGGTGGGCAGGGCACTGAGACTCTTCGACTTTCGCACTCCTGAAAGCCCGCTAGCAGACAGAGGGCAGCTTGCTGGTTCCTGTTCTGACAGGAACTCACGTGTGCTGGTAGCCCAAGACAACCCAGTGACAACCCGAAGCTGCCCGAAGATTGCAAAATTGAACACCGGGCCGGCTTGTATAAATGCAGACAAACATTGCGAAAGTGCGCCATACGATCGAGTCGGTCCCTTCTGTGTTGCCCGCTTGACATTATCTTTGAACTTTGAACTTTATTTCCCTTCGTACAAAAGGAGGAAGCCGGGGCTAAAGGCTGGAATGCCTGACGAAGGTCTCGGCTCCCTTGTACAGTCTGGCATCAACGTACACGTACATAGAACTGAAAATACAACTATAAAATAACAATATAAATAAAGCAACAATATAAATCAGCATAACATCAGCAATATACCATCATAAACAATGTAAACAACAATACAAATAAAGCATCGATATAAATGCAAAATTATCTGCACTTGAAGGTGTCACATGTGAAAAACGGTGTTACACATAGCAAAAACCAGAAGCTATTAAATATTCCTTTGTTTCCTTTTTAAACATTTTCAATGAAACATCAAAATCAGCATTTGGAGACATTTTACTAACAGCCGCAGTTACCTGATAGTTTAATTTTTGTTTGCCGTAGTTCGTTCGCGTCATAGGGAGCCGGTGGATTTGTTTACGTAAATGGTGTGTGGTATTACATATAGTATTGTTTTGAGTGTGTAATTTATTGACTTTAATGTACTGGAGCAAACGAAAAAAGTATATTTGGTTGACCTGAAGCAAATCGTAATTGCGAAAAAGTGGCAACGTAGAAAAATCTCTTGGTCTGCCATAAAAGCCATGGATACATCGCAAAACTCTCTTTTGAAGGACTAGTAGTTTCTGGTAGTTAGTAGCCGTAGTTGTTCCCCATACTAGAATACAGTAGCTTAATTTAGAGTATACAAGCGCGTAATACATCTGCAGTCTTAACCACACAGGTACCAGATTAGCTACTTTGTAGAGACAGCCAACACTCTTACCTACTTCAGATGCCAGTTGTGATACATGCGTGTTCCAGGAGAGGTTCTGGTGGAACCAGACACCGAGAAATTTAACACAATCAACCTCATGTATTGTCACGCGTCCAAACTGAATGTTGACTATGATAATCAGCAGTATTGATTGGCCTAAAAATAATATAGCTAGTTTTGGACAAATTTAAGGAAAACATGTTGCATTGGAGCCAGGACTGTAAGTTACTCAGGTACCTGTTTACCATAACCTCAGCTTGGACAAGAGATTTGGCTGTAAAGAATATGTTGGTGTCTTCAGCATACATAATCATGTCATGAGAGCCTGGTAGTTTGGTAATGTCATTGATATATGTTAAAAACAATAGTGGTCCTAGAATAGAGTCCTGAGGGACTCCGCAAGTGACAGCTAGTCGGTTAGATGAAACGTCATTCACCCGTACATATTGCATTCTATGAAGTAAATAATTCTGCACTAAGTTAAGTGTAATACCACGTACACCATAGTGTTCTAACTTGTGTAGGAGGATAGCGTGCTGTACGCAGTCGAACGCCTTTCGAAAATCTAAGAATAGACGGAGAGTATAGTGCTTGCGATCTATATTTTCGAGTATTTTATCCTTAATAACGAGTAGCGCTTGCTCTGTGGATTTTCTTTTCAGGAAACCAAACTGGGAAACAGATATGAGGTTGTGTGTAGTAAAAAAACATTCAAGCCTACAGCCTGGCTGGGTTTGCCGAACAGATGACGCGATACTCTAAAGCAAATGTATTTTGCTGTGCGATCACGTATGTTCACAAGATGTCGCGCGAATCGGCGTGGAACCGCGAATCGGCGGCGGACAAAACCGCCGGCGCGAGGTAAGCTGCCGCGTTGCTAACCAAGCTCACTTTTACAGAGCGCAGAAATCACCACTGTCCGACATGTCCGGCGCCTGGACGCGAGGTCTCGCGAACGTGATCGTGTTTCCGAAGGCAACAGTTTGAGAGATCACATCGCCTGCCAACATAAAAGAGTTCGCTTAATTTTTTCATTCACTTCACGATCGAAAGGGAAATGGCATACTACGTGCGCTTGTGTAAGAAATGAAGTTGTGTATCGCACGTATCCAACTCGTTTCAACTGATGTTGCCACTTTGCCAGCCGATTAGTACATACCTTCAGTCGAACTAAGGGCCGGGGCACTCAACTGATGTAGCACTCTCGTACGAGCTAGTCGGTTTCGGCAGGCGCGCTGCATGATATAAACACTGAAGTGTGAAAAGCACACACACACACGCATACACACACACCACAAGAAATAAGCATTTCTCTTCGTCTCTATTTCCGCACACCTTGCATGCGCTAGCACATGGAAGTGTTCATGCCATCAGAGACCTAAGAAAAAATTACTCCATCTCCCGCTAAAGGGGACCATGAGGCGATGCGAAGCAGCACGGGGGTGCACACCGCGTCTGCATCGGTTAGGCTAGGTGTCGCGTTTGCATCGGTTTGATGCTAGCAAACGCTGCCTGCGTCAGCATTGTCTCTCGCGGGCGAGGACGCGTTCTCGTTCCTTGCGAGCTGGTAAAGGGTTCATCGAAGATTGCGAGTGGTGGAGAGGGTGAAGCGAGAGAGAGGTGACACGTACGTTAGGCCAACGCCTCCTTTACTAGATGCCAGTCGCGTCGCTCGCTTTCCCATTGCGGCTCTCGTTCCCTCAGTTCAGCGAAAAATCCGTGAGGCGGCGCTCGTTGGCTTTCACAGTTTCCGGTAGCAGCGGAAGTGCGCGTCCGCTAGCTCTCGCGAGCGCTGGCTTGCGAGAGCTCTCACGGGCGCTCTTTCTCGTTATCGCAACTGCGTGCTCATGTTGCGTCATGCCGCGCAGTGCGCCCAGAAAAAAAAAACCTTTATACATTCTGCCAAATTTACGTCATTGTTCAAGACTTGTTTTTTTTATGTTGTCGCGAATTCGTTTTCCAAGGACTGCACACACTACGGCGTCTCTCATAATCGCAGCTGGCTTTTGGACGTAAAATGCCAGATATAACCATGCCAGATATATATAAGAATAACCAGAACAGTATAGAAATTATATTTACACTATATGTGCAAGAAAAGACAGCAGCAGACAAGATGGCAGAGCATCAGCACGAGCGCTGCCCTGATCGTCGTCTTCACCATCTCCTCGGTGCATTCCGCCAGGCTCGGCAGGATGCGTTGCTAACTGCGCGGAATAGCGCGTAACAATATCATCAAAACTGCACTCTTAGCTTCTCAGTGTCATGCACGGTAACTGTCATGCCATCGACACGCGCACGTCAGAATAAACTGAGATCTTACTTTTCATTCTGCTCGTGATAGAGGTGCCTCCACCAACGCACTTTCAAGAGATGGTCGAGTTTCTAAACAATCTTGTTCGCCTTGCCTGGACGACGAACTCTCAGTTCCAGGTCGACTTGCAGATAAGTTCTGGGCTCACTCAGCCGAGTTCACTGATCGCGTGCACAGACGGCAGCAGCGCAGGTGTACGTGCAATTAACTTACTGCCGGCACTTTGAGGAATGCCCTATTTCGCGTTCATAGAAACTCGCGAAAATGCGCACAAACGCACCGCAGTACGTGTTTCCGTTCAGCAACATGTTCCTTGAAGCCGCACGTAATATCAAGCCTTGAGCGGGTCACTCGTGTTCACTGCATCGCCCGCTACGGTGGTCTATTGGCTATGACACTCGACCGATGATTCGAAGGTCGCGGGATCAAATCCCGGCCCGGCCGTGGCGGCTGCATTTCGATGGAGACGAAATGTCGAGGCGTGTCTGCTGTGGGACGTCGGTGCACGTTGAAGAACCCGAATACAGCGACAAACTGTCTTTTGCTTTCTGTTCATCGCAATATTGGTAAAACGCGTTCCAGATTTATTGCACGAACTTAAAAACAGATTTCCTCGCATTTCATCCCACGCATTGATACTTTATTTTCTATCGCAATATTGAAACAAATAAAAAAAAGAAAGCATTTCCCCGAGGGTGAACATGGTTAAGTGCGAATGCACGGGGTGATGCTATGAGGGGGAGTAAAGTTATGATTAAAGTGCAATTGATGAATTTAAAGTGTTGTCATGATGCATTGTACACACACACACATTTATACACGAAGTATTATTTATTTACACCTCGCAATTTCGTAGATGCATAAATGCACACATCGCCGAGCACGTCACACACACACACACACTCTACACACGTCACTACAGATCAGCACCTATTGGTGTTATCGTTGTAGCTCACGGTTAGTACCAGCGCTTTGTGATCCGAGAAATGTACGGTGAGCGGATCCGGCAAGACGGCGCGGACCGTACAGTTCCTACTGAACGCCAAGTCTATGAAGCCACCGTTGATCGTGGTCGGAAACTCCTACCGCGATGGATCCAACCTGCGATGGATCCATACTGCGAAAGACTTCACCGACCGCGGAGCCGAGCGAGAAGAGAGCGAGCGGCAGCCGGCGGACGTTTATATACGGACTGACGCGCCGGCGCCACACACACAGCTGCACAGCGACGCCAGCTGCACAGCGCGCCGTGACGTCACGCCGCGGAGAGCGGTGCGCCCGCGCAAACCGCGGTGAGGAGGCGGAGCGCGCGCAGTCACGTGGGGTGTGACGTCGCTGCGCCGTTGCTACAGACGCTCCTCTCCGCTCCTCGCGCCGTTGCTATGGGACGGCGGATTCAGGGTCGCTTATAAAGTGCATTCCCACTTAAAAATGCGCAGAGCCTGTCGTCTGCTCGGCTGCGCGCAACACGCTTACTGCTTTGCTTGTGTCCTCAGCTGCGGGCAACACGCTTACCGATGTCGTCTGCTAGCAGCAGTTGTGCCGCGCGCCGCGCCAGCAGCCTCCAAGACGTCGGAGGCGGCCCACGTGATCAACGTTGCAGGCGCGCGCCCATACGCGGCGCTCGTTGCCTTTCACGAAGGAGGGAGAGGGTGCGGAACCGCGTTTTCGGACGACCCGGCTGGCATCTAGTAAAGGAGGCATTGGTTAGGCGCGCGTCAGGTTTCCGTCAGGCGGCAGCTGCGGGCGCTGCGGCGAGCGCGCGGCAGACGAGGGAGAGAGTGACGTCAGCGCGCACTGCGAGGGGAGCGTGACGTCAACGCGCAGCTGCGGCGTGACCTACTTGGCACCGCTCCAACACCTGCGGCGAGGGGAGCGCGTTGCGCCGCGTTCGTACGGACGGAGGGACAGCGTTACACAGGCTAGTCAAAGAGCCGCTTCGCATCTAAAACACACAAACAACACTGCGGCAAGTTTATTGTTCGTGTCCGCGCATATGCTTATCAACATTAAAGATAGTTGAAAGCTGAAACACATCGGTTTGATCACAATCACACCCACTAAACGAGCAACGAAGCGAGATGTATCTGCAAATTAACGCCTTTACAAAGTGCACAAGCACGAGATAACGCCGCACGAACGCTAAAAGATAAGAACGACACCACGACACCACACGAAGGAGCGCCGCTGCATGTGCGCGTGCACGATGTCCTCAATCTTAGAGACACGAAGCAGTTGTAAAGAGAGAGGCATGGGGAGAGTTCATCGTGCTGAACTAAGGCAGTTCGCATGACAAGAACAAAAAATAAAAGTAATGAATAAGAGCTCCACCTGTTCGCAGCACCGCTCGAATGAACCATCTTGCACAGCGGAACGAGCTTCGCAACACAACGCCAAACGCCACAACAGCAGAAGTCCGAAGGAGACGACCTCAAGCTCCCGCTCTGCAATCCGCCGAGTCCCTGCAAACCTGCCGGCAAGCGAGCGCGACTATCACATTTTGAAGTCTGCGAGCCAGAGATCTGCCAGAAAGCTGCCAGGACGATTTTGACCTGCCTGGTTCTGGCGAGCTCGCCAGAGAAAAACGAACGCCAACCGGAATGCGCCGGGCGGTGGGCGGAGCAACCCGATAAAAACGGACGCGCGCCGACGGGCTCTGGCAGACCACGGACACCATAAGTGCAAAATCGAAGAGCCCTACTCTCTTCTCAGTGGCGATGGCGATATTGTAGGAGGTATGTTTCTGGTTATTATATGCTGTCAGCCATTGACTGTGGTTTCATTAAAAAGGACGAGGGAAAGACAACGACGACGCTGAACAAGAGGAAGATGAAGGCGGCTAAGCAGAAGGGGATGAACACAGTAACGAAGCAGAAATGGACGATGAAGAAGTCTGCTAAAAGACGACAACAAAAGCAAGAAGAGTCAACTAAACGAAGACAACGAAGAAGGCGACAATAAAAAAGCGAACAAAAAGATATGGTTGATCCCTCTGTCATAGGAATCTGTATAACACGAAAGTGTAACCTGTCATCGCGATGTAGTGGAATGCATAAGTGGCAATCTGGCGAATCGAGGGGCGGCAGATGGCTTGGGTACTGTGAACATGTGAACACGTTAAATCTAGGCATCAGCGGAACCTAGACACGGCACAGGGATTCTCGACAGTTGTACACGAGAGAGTTTTCGAGCGATGAAGATTGCTCTGGAAACATTGACTTGCACGCGCCGGAGGCCTGCGCAAGCCTGCCATAAGCGAGGATCGTCCGCAAACGGTATACGGGCCAATCATTTGGCCGTATACAACCGTCTTTGCGTTCCTGGAGCAGTGAGCGTCGCAACTCAACACACCTGGCCACGCAACACAAATTCTATAGCGTCCACGTTCATACTTTGGCCCTGGAACGCGCCATCACGAAGCCGCCACGGCCCTAACTTCCGCGGTGATCGAGACGAATATACTACGGAAGCGCTGACTGCCGGCGCAATCTGATTCGCTCTATCTATCGTTCCTAGATGGCGGTACCACCGCAGCGAGCCTAAGCGAACCAAGAATGCAATATAAGGGAGGCGATCTTAATTTAAGAGTAATTTTGCTTGTTCAACACCATAGTTCACTGTACTAAACCGCTTTGTTTTAACCAAACGACAATTAAATGTAACTTCTAAAGGCTATAGTGAAGATATAAGGCAAATCTTCTCCCTGCATGAGGAATGGGGCAGTGGTGCATCGGTATTGCATCCAGCTCCTTTCGTGGGTCAGAGCGAATGAGAGTTCATTTCTCCAGAGATCCACTTCCGTTACAGGAAGTACGTCACTGATTTCTTGGTGGACCCCGGCATAAAACACTTTCATGTTAAAAAGGGGAGCAGAAGAAGAATACAGTGAAGAAGTGGTGGTGGAACAGATACGGAATATGTCTGAAATATAATGAACAGATCCAGCTTACGCTGCCACGGTGCCGTGTCCTTGGCGCAAGCATACGATTTTCATTTTTTTAAAGACGGCTAACTTTCTTGTGCTACGTAAACGCAAAGAAACATAGTCCACCTGAATGTATGTAAATACCTCGGCGACATGGCGACCCAGACAACTATAGGTCAGGCTTTTGTCGAATCCTTGTGGGTGTCCTTTTCTTGCTCTCACCATAGCACTCTTGCACTAGGCCTTATCTTTTGTTTTCCTTCCACTAACCACTTTGTTATCCGCTGCCGTAACCATACAATATAACTCATTTGAAAGACCCCTCCCGCGGGGAAGGTTTTTTATATAAGATGCATAAGGCCTTTCACCACCACCATGCCACATCTGTGTAACTCACCGGAGCACCAGATCAGGAATTGGCCCCCTGGCGCAACACCACGGACAACACCTCCCAAATTACCCAAATAAGCAAACCCTGTTCCGGCGACGACGGCAGCAACGGAACTTCTAGCCACGGATGCAACCAGACTGGTATGGAAGAAGTAGGCTCAAACAGCCTCTGGACACTCACAGGCCGCCATTTGAAATTAAACGTAGCGACTCTCAACACGCGAACTCTATCAAGTGAAGCCAGACTAGGTGAACTAGTAGAAGAAATAAATGGCATTAATTGGGATACCATTGGCCTTAGCGATGTTAGGAAACCAGGGGAAGGATCCTTATTGCTTAATGATGTGCATGACCTTTGCTACGGGGGACTGCCAGAGAAGCGCGAATACGGCGTGGGATTCCTTATCCACAAAGACATTACAGGCAATATTGAAGAATTCTTTAGCATCAATGAAAGGGTAGCAGGTGTCGTGATAAACCTAAACAACAGATACAGAGTAAAACTTATGCAAGGTTACGCCCGAACGACCATCCAAAATGACAAGCACGCAGAACAGTTTTGTGAGAATGTGGAAACAGCAATGAACAAAGTACGCACCCAAAATACGCTAGTTACTGGAGATTTCAACGGGAAATTAGGAAAGAAACTAAAAGGAGCACAGACTGTCGGGAACTACCGCGTAGGCGATTGGAATAGCAGAGTGGAGATAACAGTGCAATTCGCAGAAAGAAATTCACTCCGTGTAACGAACACTTTCTTTAAAGGGGTCGTGAAAAGAATTTGGAGATGCCGGTTTGTAACCTTCACTGCTTCAATACGCATTCGACAAGCCGAGTCCGAAATATTTCGGCGAAATATTCAGTGCACATTTAACAACGCCCGTTTTAAATCTCAGCTTTCTTGCGCTCCCGAAACGACTATGCGACACTACCGGCCGGCGTGGTACTATTTGGTGACGTTGAGTTAAGATATTTTTAAGTTAAAAGGCACAGTGAACTCTCGTTTGCTCTAAAGGAATCGATTTACTTGAAAGCTAGAAAGGAAGAAAATACTTGGAAACCGTGCGGTGCCACTATTCGGAAGAAAAGCGGCAGCACGGTTTGTTTTCCCATGGCCTCCGAGGGCGCGCCAATCTCGGAGGTATGACGGCTACTAAGATGACGTCATCTGCGGTGTTGAGGGGAACGCGCGCAGTGAAACCGAAACCGCATTTTTTATCGCTCTAAATCAATGCACACGGTGCAACGGAACAATGCATATTGTTGATTGGAGGGTCAGGATCCCGAATACGCACTTAGTACAAAATGTTCAGAAAACGTTTCACGACCCCTTTAAGAAACGTAAGAACACGACATGGAAAAGCCCTAACGGCTAAACAAAGAACGAAAAAGATTTCATGCTTTGCAGTGATTGGTAAGATCAAAATTAGTGGTCACAGACCAGTAAGGGCGAAGATAACTCTCAATATCACGCGGACAAGAACACAGGTACTCGTAGGGAAACAGGCGAACCTCGATGCCGTCAGGACACAAAAGGAAGAATTTTGAATCGCGCTTAAGAAGTATGAGGCTCTAGGACAGGAACAAAATAAGGAAATAGAGAAGGTGAACGAAAACGTTACTAGGCTGAGCACCGAAGCAGCAATCGAAGCATGAGGCAAACACTGAGACAAGATGTGAATAAGTTCTCGAAGACTACAAGGAAAACTACAAGTATAGGAAACACGCCCTTCAGTGATTTTGTGATAGTTACGTAAATATATTAGCAAACATCCCTAAAGATTTTATAGCCACCGTACTCCTTCGTAGGTAAAGCAGGAAAATCCCAATACACAAAGGTGTCAAGCAGGGAGATACAATGTCTCCATTACTATTTACTGCATGTTCGGAAGCAATCTTCAAAAGATTAGGCTGGGAAGAAACAGGACTAAGGGTTAACGGCGATTATTTCAGTAACTTACTTCGCCGGCGACACAGTACTCTTCAGCAACGATGGCGACGAACCATAAAAAATGATTGTAGACTTAAGCCGGGAAAGCGCTAAGGTAGGATTAAAGATGAACATGTAGAAAACAAAGGTAATGCTATGTGGCACGGCGAAAAATGTGTCTTCACGAGTGAAAACCAGACATTAGAAGTTGTACAAGATACACATATCTAGGACAGCTACTGACGGGAGAATCGGATCAAGCAGAAGAAATACACCGAAGAATAACCATGGGATGGCGCGCATACGGGAGACATTCCCAACTCGTGAACAGAAACTTACCATTATCACTCAAGCGGAAATTATATAACTACTGCATTTTGCCAGTACTGATATACGGGGCAGAAACATGGAGAATTACAAAGAAGCTAGAGAGGAAGTTAAGAATCACACAGCGGGAGATGGAACGAAAAATGATCGGCGTTACATTCACAGATAGGAAAACAGCCGAATGGGTTATGGAGCGGACAGGGCTAGCCGATATAATAATCGAAGTTAAGAAGAAAACAATGGATGTGCGCAGTTCACGTGGTGAGAAGGCTAGACAACCGATAGACATAACGACGAAGTGGATGACAAAAGACAGTTTGCGCAGCCGTGGACGATGGAGAGTAATATGGAGTGACGAAACTGATTCGCAGGCATCAAATGTAATCAACTCGCACAGACAAGAAAGAATGGAGAGCATTGGGAGAGGCCTTCGTCCTGCAATGGACATAACATGGGACGACGACGACGTATGTCACACGATTGAACCACACGAGCCATGAAAACGAACCACGAATGTAGGCCCTGTTGACGGGGTCGTACACGTCAACATGATACAGTGCAAAGAAAACTTCACGCCTATTTGAGGCAACGTATATGTGCCAGGCCGTGATCCGCAGCAATCATTAATTCAAGAATACAGGATTAAAAATGGTCTAGAAAGAATGCACAACACGTTAGAAATGGTGTCGAGAAGAACCGAGCTGCAAAGAGCGAAACGGCCACTTTCCCATTCCTCTCTGCTGCCCTTTATAGGCCGCTAGCCTTCGTGCGTGCTCGCCTCCGCGGAGGGAGAGTATTCGTGCACGTGGCGCTCATTAACCTCACTTCCTATCTAAGGATCTCCGTTGTGAGAAAGAACGGGAAACGTCCGTTCGGCTGCGCCTCTGATTCCGCCGCTGCCGCCGGCACTACCAACCAGATGGCCAGAGAGCTGGGCGAAAGCGCGCCATTTCGAAGTCAATTCACCAAAACTTCCATTGCGTCCTTTAGGGGAGGAGTGAGAGTAGAGAGGAAGAGCGCGAGAGGCGTGAGGTGGGAGAAGAGCTGGCCTTACTTATCAGGCACGCAAGGAGGCTATCGTCTCTCGACGTTATCCTCAGCGAAGCAATCAGATATGCGGCCTTTGTTTTCTTTCTCTCTTTCTTCTTTTTCTTTCTGCGTCCGCAGAAAACTAGCGCGGCTCGGCTAGGTTTCTGCGCACGTAGAGCGGCGCAAACGCTATTTTCCGTCATGCTAGCGACGCCACGTTATATAACGCTGAACTTATATTAAACCCCGGGCTGCCGCTTCACGCATGATCCTCGTGTAATACACCATTTATTCCTTTTTGGCGAACAGTTTAAGCACCTAGGTGGGAGGTTTCGCTTGTGATGTGGATACTTTGTCCGTGGTGGTAAAAATACTGTACAATAGAGCACTATGAAGGTTTATCACGGAACCGCTAAGTGATAGTCAAGTCACTTACGACAATTAACAAGTGCTTCGGGACATAAGTGGATGTGTCAGATTATTTTTGTCTGCCACTGAGAGGTATTAGTGTCACATCATATCAGCTTGCTTTTCTTGCCACAAAACAACCACGTATCGCTAGACGACGTTTACACGTTGACGATTCCTGCCTAATTTGTTTAGAAGAACGACAACTACACTTTGTCGTGTGCTTGAAAGACACGGCAGCAGCTACACTGAAATAATTGCGACAGAGAGGACGTGTGACTGGCATGCCTTCGACACGCACACTTAGAGATCCTAAAAAATAGACAAGATTGCAGCGCAGGGCTGAATACTCTTGTGTAGGTAGATAACAACACATGTAAGCATTTAACACTACTATAGCAGAAGAAACGACCATCGTGGAGGCTCTGCATGACGTTTGCGCGTATGTAAACAAGCAATGGCTAGCAGACGACTCGAGGAGCCATCCACACGTGGGAGTGTAGCGTCGCGCGTGGGCCATTCGTGTAGGTGATCAAGTTTGGCTTTGCGGATGAAGGCACGACTTCGGCTAGTTGAAAATGGAAAATGGATATTGATTTACATTTCGACTGTCGGCACAACGATCTCGGGCACTGAGATCCTGGCTGTCCGAACTCCGTCTCTCGTCTCCTCTCTCTCTTCATCCGTCGCAGCCTTCTAATCCATCTCCCAGGGCCATTCCAAGACAGGAGAGGCGGCCAGGAGGAGGCGAGGCTCCCTAGGATCCGGAGCACAGCAGGGGTCGAATCGTGCGTGCCAAGTTGTCCTCCCCCACGTCGATAACAGGTCTCTCTTCGGTGGGCCAGAAAGTTGGCTCTTCCTTGTTACGCGCCGTCTCCTAATGACACCCAGGTGGTTTCGGGCTGGGCGGTCGCGACCCTGGGCGTGAAAGGAACACGTGCTCCACATACGGTTATCTCGCAGCCCCGATGCCCGCGGCTATGGCGCGCTTCACCGACGCCTTATCTTGAAACGCAACAAACTCCTCTGCCGCCGAGAGATTCGACCTAAGGGTGGCCAGCTGTCTGGTCGCCCGAAGCGTCGAGGTTCTTTCTTGGTGCGATGAGTGAGAACACTTTGCAGCTGGGAGCTGTCTCAGCACAAGCGACACGTCCGTCGGACACTAAGTTACCCGGAATGCACCACACATCTCCAACCTGGTCGATTAATAAACAAAGTTTAGATACTCAAGAACAGGAATGCAGAAAATAGCCTGCCGGAGCGAAAAGAATACAAAAATGTACGCCTGACGCGCCACGCAGAAACCCCGGCCCGCCGGCGTGCAGTAACAAAGAGTCATCCGCAGTCACCGCGCAATATCTCCGGCCAGCCGGAGTGAGAAACATCAAAAGGTAGTGCTGAGGCGTAACGCAAAAACTCCGGTCAGCCGGAGTGAAAAAACAGCAAAAAATTAATCCACAGACGCCAGGCAAAAACTCCCGCGCACCGGAGTGAAAACAGCAGGAAAGTACTCCGGAGGGACCACGCAATAACTCCGGCAAGTCGGAGTGAAAAACAGCAAAAGGTAGTGCGCAGGCACCATGCAAAAGCTTCGGCCCGCCGGAGTGAAAAAAAAAAAACTACTCCGGAGGAGGCAGTCAATAAGTCCGGCCAGACGGAGTGAAACAGGGCAAAAAGTAGTCCGGATTCGCCACGCAATAACTCCGGGCAGCCGGAGCAAAAGCTTTACTCCGGAGGTTCGGAGTAGAAAAAACTCCCCTGGGCGGGGGGGAAGGGGGCACTAAAGAACAAGCACTTTTCTCCTCCCGAGGAATATTTTTGTTTTACAATGTGCCGGCCGGATGTTGCGCATAGTCGTTTCAGGATTGCAAGTACGCTCGGGTCTCTCAAGCGGTCGTTAGTAAATGTGCACAGAATATTTCGCTGAAATACTTCGGAATCGGCTTGTCGAATGCATATTGAAGCAGTGAAAATTACAACCGGGCATCTTCATATTGTTTTCACGACCCCTTTAACTTATTACCGTCTTGCAAAATACTTCAACGAGAGTTCGATTCATTCGTTGTAGGTCTGCGAGCTTCACTTCGCGCCTGGAGATCTCATTCAAGAGGCTTCCTACGTCGTCGAAGAGACGGGACGTGAAGTTAGCGCACCATTGCCGTGTCCGCGAATTCACCCCGGAGTTGTTCCGCCGAAATTTCTGGACTGCGCGGCTTATTTTTAAAAGAGCTTACAACGAGAGGAAGCCCTGACTCCAAGCGAAAACGGCTGAAAGCAGCAGCAGTACAAGCAGCTCTTGCAGAATCTGTGGAGACATTTCAACGTGAGCAACTGGCAGGCAATCCCAAATTGATTTTCTCTACAAACTTCTCGACTGGATGGATGAGCGGAAAACAAAGACGAAAGATTGCGACAGTGGCACGCTTAGGAGACCCACGCTGGCCTTTATCAAACAACGCAGGTGCTCAGTATTGAGATCTCGCGATATTGCTTGAAAGAGCTAAAATTGTCCTATCTACTTCTTGGCAAAATTCAAACTGATTGCCTAGACACTTGTTTCGGGTAATACCGTCAGTTAGCTGGATCTCACTATCACGTGTCGACAAGACAGGTGTATGAATGCGAAAACAAACTGCGTTTGCAGAGCACGCTGCTGTAGGACGCCACACCTGGACGTATCAGCGATGAAGACCAGCAGTGGCAAGACCTTGACAGAGAAGTTATCTGCTCACGGCCTGACTGTAACGTGGTCATCACGGAAAAACTGAAGGGGGTTATTCCCGTATTTGTGCATGTGGCAGGATCTAAGGAGTAAGCGGTTTTGAAAAAAAACTAAAATGTGAGAAATGGAGGGAAGCACTGACAGTCAACAAAGAAATTTCGGTTTCAGTCGACGAGAAACACTGCGACCTTAACCGAGCAATGTATCGTGGAGGTCTTGTGCATCCAGTGATGTTTGCTGTCAATGCTGTGGCGCATAATTCAGCAGTCGTGGCGCAGATAACGAAGCAAGAGCTGTTTTTAAAGCACCCGAACCAGCATCGAGCTGTTACGGACCTCAACGTGGAACTCTTGACCAAGGATGAGTCCTCAAATTTCCACAGCCGCGAAGATGGACATACCAGCGTGGTGATCCAGAAGCATGTTTTATGGTGCAGCACGAATATTCTTCTGAAAAATTTTTATAACACAACGAAAGACAAGATTCTAGGAGCCAATTCGAAATAAAAGCAAGTGAAAGCTTCAGGCGCTAAGCAAAAGATTACGCTTGGATTGTCTTTGCCTCAGCTGTAAATGAGTTTGTTCGGAGAAGACGGAATCAGTTTCTTGTACTTCTCTATAAAGCGCGCCGACTCTCTCCCAAACTATTACATTTCCTTTTTCTTACTTATATATTAGCTGCTCAAAATTCTCGACCAATTGCAAATGCCACGAAAGAATAAAAATACGAAAAAATATACATTTTCGCACGCACAGTGTCAGCATTCTATCTTTTTTTAACTTTGAACATTACCTCCTTCCCACGAATCGTTTACTGTTTTATTACGAACTTCTGTGGATGTTTTACCAAGAGGTAGGAGACGACAAAATGCAAGAAATTTTCTTAAACACAAATATTAGCACGCCACTCCTTCGTTCCTCAGTGGCTAACGGCCGCAGCCGGTCGGTCACGTCACTGCGGGGCATTCAGGCTTTGTAGTCTAGAGGGTGTTGATCTACCCGCTCCCCTTCCTTCCCCTGCTCGCTCGCATCCCGCGTCGGCCACCCTGTCCTTTCTAAGCTCTTAACGAGGAATAGAGGTAGTCCATGATATTTTAGATGAAGCCAAAATTGCCAGAGGCCCGTGTACAGTCCATTATTAGTGCACGTGTGGTAAAAATTTCCAAAGCCCTCAAATACGGCTTTTCTCTTCTTTCTATCTCTCTCATTCCTTTTCCTCTACCCGCCCAGACGCTCAGCCGTGCTCCCAGAATGGGCTGCAGAAATTAGCGCCCTTTCTTTAACTGAAGCATTATAGATATAGGTAACGTCCGACCGCCAACATACGCGTTTCTCTCAAACATCATGGCGAAATGAATTGTGCATAAGTGAAACGCGTATTGCAACACACGCACTGACGTTCTCTCGCAGCAGCAGCTCCGGGGGAAGAGTTTCTGAAGGCCACGGCTGACGAAAGGAAGGGCGCGTCAGCAGAGAGAGATTCTTTATTTGAAAAGAAGAGAAAAGCACAGGATAGTAACTGTCTCTCGTCGAGGAGGACACCTCAACCGTCCTGTGCGGGGGATGGGGGAGGGGGACTAAAACAGAGAAAGAAAGATAAAGTAGAACTTAGAAGAGGGAGACACGGGCGTAGGCACCACACTGTACACAGGTAAACATCCAGCTCGAACTTAAAAACTTAAAAGACACTTAAACACTTAAAACACACTCTAGCTTAAACGCTTAAAATAGACGCTAGTTTGTCATAGCCGCCCGGCCAACCCCGTGTCCTCGATGAAGTTGAGGAGGGCGGAAAGAGCGGAGCGGCGACGTTCAGTGCAACCAGCCGGGTGCAACAAGTCCTGCAGTGTTGAGCACGACAGGCCGTGTTTACGGTAGCTGGCACACAACTGTTCTCGAGCGGAGGCGAAGGCAGGGCAGCCACACAGAAGGTGTGCGAGGGTTTCCACCTCCCCGCAGTCTATGCACGCGGGAGAGACGGCACCACGAAGTCGATGACGGCGTTCGGCTGTCCACGCCGCGCCGGTTCGAAGGGTGAAGAGAAGTGCACGCTCCCGCCGAGTGAAACCGGTCGCGGGCAGTGGGCGTGGCGGGCAGCCGTCGGCGATGCGCGAGTCAGGGTGGGATCGCGCCAGTTCCCTACGAAAATTGATGAGCGCAGAGTCATACGAACTGGCGCAATCGGACAGCGGGATGTCGGCAGAGTGGGCGCGCTTAGCGAGTTCGTCCGCTGCCTCGTTTCCCGCGATGCCCACGTGTGCGGGAAGCCACTGCAGGACGACGTCGCATCCGCGCTCCCGTAAAGACAGCAGACTGTGAGCGACTCGTTGGGCGAGCGGCGGGCCGCGTTCCTCCCTCGCGAGCAGACGAAAGGCCGGTTTAGAGTCACAGAATATCGCTGCGCTCGTAACGGCCGGCGACTCAAGGAGGAGGTCAGCAGCCAGTTGTAGCCCGACCAGTTCCGCTGTCGTAGAGGAAGCACAGTAGCTAAGTCGGCACTGCTTGTCCACGCCGAGCTCGGGAGCTGTGCAGGCAGCAGCGGCGGAGCGGTCCTGCAGCACTGACCCGTCGGAGAAGACATGGAGCCTGCCGGCGAAGTCGTCTTGCATTCGCGCCGCCGCCTCCTGCGCGATGGCACCGTGAGGTGTGTGACGCTTCGTGCTCACTCCTGGGAGATTCACACACACAGGCAAATGGACACTGCGGTGGGGTGACGGCCAACGCGCACAGGTCAAGGGGTCATCGACCACAATGCTGTCGTACAATTCGACCATCCGCCCCACGCGCGAGTGCGGCACCCGCCGCAGTCTGTCGAGGAGGGGGCCGGCACCAGGCGCCCTATGGAGCCTCTCGATATGGCACAGTGCACGCATGTCAGCCGTGAGAGATGGGGGCCACGCACGAGCCTCCGCGAGGGTGTCCGCTACACGGGAGCTGCGGGGCATCCCGTGGCACATGCGGAGGACTCGCCGATGGTCCCGGTCAATCAGGCGCCACTGAAGCACAGGCACACTGCAGAGAGGGAGGGCGTAGAACGCCAGGGACAGCGCCATCGCCTCGTACATGGTACACGCAAACGAGGGAGGGCAGCCGTTCCCGCGAGCCAGCAGATTTCGCACAGCGCCCTCGACGCGACGAGACTCCTGCCGAATGCCCCGCACCGCGGGGGACCACCGTAGGCGATTGTCAATCGTCAGCCCGAGGTAGCGGACGCACTTTCGCCAGGAGATTGGCGCGCCATGGAGCTGGAGGCACGGCAAGGAGCGACGCTGAGCTGCACGAGGGTGCACAACGAGGGCCTCAGTCTTCGAGGGCGACAACGTGAGGCCAATGCCGTCGATGAATCCGGCGACACGCTGGAGAGCGTCCTGCATGCACGCACGCACCCTGCTGCATTGCCGCGTGGGACTCCGCACGTACAAGGCGACGTCGTCGGCGTAGATCACCGCTCCCACAGGGAAGCCGCCCGTGCTCGGGAGGGACTCGATGAGGGGTGCGAGCACTAGGTTAAAAAGAAATGGGCTGAGCACACTTCCCTGTGGCACGCCCGAGTTAACCAAGCGCGGCGAGCTCGTCGCTTTCCCCACGCGCACACAGAACGATCGGTCGGCGAGGAAGGCCTGCACATAGCGCAGGAGTTTGCCCTCAACACCGAGCGCGCGCACTGCGTGGAGGATGGAATCGTGGGGCAGCGTGTCGAATGCCGACTTCACGTCGAGGAGGAGGAGGATGGCCATCTCCCTGTCGTGCAGGGCCTGTTCAAGCGTGCTCACCACGGCGGCTAGACAGTCGGCAGTCGCCCGATTAGCTCGGAAGCCACATTGCTCTGCCGGGAAGAAGCCGCGCGCCGTTGCTATCCACTGTAGGCGGTGTAGTGCCATTCCCTCCATGGTTTTCCCAGCCACGGAGGTGAGCGAGATAGGCCGGTAGGATTTCAGTTCCCGCGGCGGTTTACCTCGCTTCAAAACAGGGACCACAACGGCCGAGCGCCACTGATCTGGGAGGCGGCCGCTGGAGAAAACCTGGTTGTACGCCTCCAGCAAGAGTGGGCGCTGGGAGGCGTCCAGGTTTCGGAGCAGCTGATGCGTGATGCGATCAGCTCCAGGCGCGCTGCGCTTTCGTTTCCGAAGCAGGACTCTTTCGAGTTCGGAGAGGGTGAAGTCAGCCTCACACAGAGCGCGCACATCACCTGCAAGTGCCGGCTCGATTGGCGGGAGGGACCGCGTGGAGGGGCTGGTGGCGCGCACAACACACTGGGCAGCAGCAGGGGGTTCAAAGCAGGACGCCAGTAGCTCGGCGAGTTCAGCTTCAGTGATGCCGCGCGCGACGGCAATGGCTAGGACAGGCAGGCGCGACACTTTCGGCTGGATCATCACCCGCATGATGTGCCAGCCGCGACCACGGCGGCGAGGGTCGCTCAACGAGGAGCACACGCCCGTCCAGCTGCGGTCACGTAACCGCCGCGCGTGACATCGACACACCGCGTCCAGCCGGTTGTAGAGCGTCCACGCACCGTCCGCGGTAGAGCGTACAGCACGTCGCTACGCACGCCGCCGAACCGCGCGAAGATTCAACAGTTTAATGTCGGGGACGGGCGATCCGGCGGCCACAACACAGCGCGTGGAGGCGCGCTCGGCACACTCGGCGATGTGCTCGAAGAAGTCACTGCTGCGCTGCACCGAGGCGCACAGCTCACGGAAGAGCGGCCACCGCACTACACTGTATTCGCGCACCGCACCACGGCTGGGAGACAGGGTGATGGGATAGTGATCAGACCCGGCAGTGTCAGCGTCGCGCTTCCACTCATATGAACAGCGCTCCGACACCAAGGCCAGGTCGATCACCGTTCCAGACGATCCACGGCGAACGAAAGTTGGTACTCCCGTGTTGATCACGATAAGGCCCGCCGTGGTTATCACATCACTTAGATCACGACCGCGCACACTGGTTGCGGCACATCCCCAGTTGACATGGTGCGCGTTGTAGTCACCGCACAACACATGGTCGGGCGCAAGCACAGCAGCGAGGGCGGGCACAAACGCGTAACTGACCGCGGCCACTGGGCCAACGCAAACACTCGCAACAGAGGTGTCCACACGGCCAACGCGCACTGTGACGGCCACGCACTCCACTGTTGAGCTGCAGAAGCTCGCCGTTGGCACTAGGGCATGGGCGAGTGTCGCGCGGATGTATAGAGCGGCACGGGGTTTCCCAGGAGGGTGCGTGCTATCGAGACACGGAGCGTCCTTGCACTCCCCCAGCGCACACTGAGTGGGGCTGCTGTAGCCGATGTAGCCAGGCAGCGATACTTCCTCCGCATGGACATACGTCTCCTGTAACGCTAGGACATCGTAGTCGCGCAGGGGAAGGCACGCCGCCAACTCGGCTTGTCGGCGGCGCAGCGAATTGCAGTTCCACTGCAGTATGCGCGGCCTCGGTGCACGACGACTACTCGCCATGGTTGGGGAAGAGTGCGTGGTGCGTGGCCAGCGCTGCAGCACACAGCGAGCGAACGGGAGAGTCTGGAGGAAGGAAATCCATGGCAGCCGAGACTGCAGCCGCGAGTACGGCTAGGGCGGCCTCCTTCCTGTTCGTTGCGCTGCGGCCGGCGGTTGCGGGTGCAGGCGTCGGCTCAGGCGCGGGCGGGCGTGCTTTGCCGGTGGTGACCGCCGAAAATGTTGCTCCCTGCTGGACGGGCTGGTTAGCGCGTGGTGCAGGGGCGTCGGGGGCGGCCAGCCTAGCGAGGGCGAGTGCTTCACGGCGCGAGAGTTGCGCGGCGGATTTCGCGCGCACTTCAAGAATCCACCGCTCTTCCTGCCACCGGGGGCAGCGTGGTTCGGTGGCGAGGTGCCCGCCGCCGCAGAACAGGCACCTCGGCGTCGCCGCGGTACAGTCCGTGGGCGGGTGGGGCCCCCCGCAGCGGAAACAACGCTGACCCAAAGTGCACGTGAGCTCTGTGTGACCATAGCGTGCACAGCGATCACATTGTGCTGGCCGGGGACGGCGAGGACGCACTGCTCGGCGCTGCTTGTAGAGCTCCACGTCGGTTGGCGGCGTTGTCCCGCTGAAGCGCACCACCACACTGCGGCCGGTACGGGAACACTCAATCACCGGGAGCCGCGAGCGGATGTTGTTAAGAATCTCCGCATCGTCGAATGCGGGGTCTACATTATAGATGATGCCGCTGCACGAGTTTGTGGACGCCTGTTTGGCGTGGACAGCGACACCACATATATCGTTGACGGCGAGAAGGGGACCCAGCGGTGTTCCGGCGGGACGTCAGCTGCCACCACATTCCTGCGGAAATTGACACGAACCCGCAGGACACCGTCGATCGGCGCCAGAAACGCCGAGATCGCCTCCTGTGTCACAGGGCGAAAGGTCGTCCTCCGGCCGACCGGGCGAAAGAGAACCGTGTTGCTCCGGCCAGAAGGAGGCCGGGAGGGTGACGCAGATCCGATGGCAGGTGAAGGGGCAGGCCGTGTGCCCTGGACTCGTGCAGGAACGAAGTGGGGGACTAAGGGCGCACAGAGTTGCGTGCCGCTAGGAGCTCCAGTCGGCGGAAGGGGTGGGAACTCTTCATCAGCTTGTGGTGGTGCTGGTCCGAGCACACAGCTGGGGCGAGCACGTGTACCTTCCTTTCCCTTTTCCTTCGGCTGCGACGGAGATGATGAGGCGCCCTGAACAGTAGCGTTGGCAGGGGCCGCCGAGATCAGCTGATTGGCGCTGACGTCAGACGATGTCGAGGGCGAGGAGGGAGCAGACTAGAAGGAAGGATTAGTGCCATCACTCTCCCGCAGGTCTGGCGTTTTCCACCTCCTCCCGGAAAACTAGCTCGCGCGGTGTTCCGGTAATTTGGAGAACCGGTGGTGGTGAGTCACGGGTGGTTGGTGCAGGAGCGGTAAAGGTGGCCGCGGCGGCTTCCTCGGCCTCCTCAGGCGGCGGCAATGGCGGGCCGGTTGAGTCACGTGTGGTTGGTGGGGTGCTCACGTTGGCTGCGGCGGCCTCCTCGGCCTCCTTTGCTGGCGGCAATGGCGGGTCAGGCAAAACAAAGTTGGCCAGGAAGCTCTCGGTGTTTAGCAGGGACTCCGTGGGCGCCGTAGCTGCTTTCGCTGTCAGACCCTGCTTGCGATGACGGACGCGGGTCCTTCGTTTGGTGCGCCGCGTGCGACGTCGCGGGGACAGTGGCAACTTGCTCGCGTCGCGGCGGATGATTTCGCCTGCCTCTCTCAGAAGCAGATCGTAGGCACGCGAGCGGTTGGAAGTGCCGCTGAGCGCGTAGCCGGGCGGGAAATCCGGTGGCAGGTCAGCCATCAAAGTAGATGGTGATGACCACGCACGAAGGGGGTCATGACGAGATCAAGGGAGATGAGGTCGGAAAGAAAAAAAAAGAAAGGAGTTTGCATGCCCTTCATCCTCCTACGAGCCCCAGCGGAGCTGCACACATGGCGCTGTCGTGGAGGGGAAGAGATGAAGAATTAAGAAATTACAGTAAACAAGGAAGAAAGCGGGAGCTCGAAAACGCACGTCTTGTCGCGAAGCTCGCTAGCGAGAACAGCAGCCCTTCAAAGCTACACGCTGCCCAAGTGAGGAGAGGGAAAAAAAAGACCTATTGAGTCAGGGACTCCGAAACGTCTTTGGGAGAGGGGGTTGAGGGGGGCAAGTATTGTCTTTGTATATTGTGTTTATTATTAGTCTCAATATTTGTCGAGTCTGATTTGTTTACACTGTATGTTGTTAAGTAGTATGTTTTATAGTGATGTCGATTAATTATGCTTTAATTCACTTCTGCCGTATTAAATTCACATATTTGCATCCTTCCTTATTTTACACTGGTACACACTTTAAAAATGCTTGGAAATTTTGGAAATATTGCAAGCCTGCGCAGATCGCGCTACCCGCGTGGTTGTATTGTCCAGTGCTTTCCAAAGCACTCGACAACACGGCATAATTTGATAACTCTTGTCAAAATTTGATTTCTGTGTAAACGGACGGGAAGATCATGCGTGTGGGTGGGGCTGCGCCCTCTGTAAAAATGTTAGGAGGGCGACCGCCCCCCTGCCCCTTCCTTCTCTAGTTCCGGAGTCCATGTACGGAGTTTACCATGAGGCGGGCCCGGTGTCTGACGATCATGGCAGCCCAGCCAAACAGTCCCCGTAACACATAAATAACCTTTTGTAATAAGAGCAACTGGTAATGGATAAAATTACGCTCATATGCATGGCGTGGAAGCTCCTTTATCTATAAAAACACCTTCATTGTTTCCTACCTTTAGGCCAGGTAACGGCTGCCTCTAGCAGTGAACGCGCGCCGTGACTGAAGGGGTTGTTGCTCAGATTCTGCCACGTATCTGACAGCGCTCCGTTAACACCAGCCGCTCCGAAATGCCAGTTGTCTAATGAGGTGGCGCAAAGCATAGAGTTTTCTACTAAAACACTAGAGGGAAAACTGGCGCTAGTGTCTATGGGAGTTTCAAACAAGGCGGTTGAGCCAGCATGGGAATGATGGGTATGACATGGATTTGCCTAGTCTTCGTTCTTCTGGCTTCATATGGCTTTGCGACTTCAAAAAAATAGGTCGTTTACGACAAAATATGGCACTAAAACGGAAGACTTTAAAATAACTATGTACGTGCGCAGGTACTAGTTGCTTTTTCGCGGTTAGAAAAATACTGAACGCACAGAAATTTAGCAATATTATGCGATATGGCAATGTTGCCTCCTCTGCTTGTGCCTAGATTCAGCAGCGTCCATACAGGTTTAAGCTCCAGATGTAGTTGTGTTCGAACTCAACATAAAAATTTTTGCTCTTTTAAGTGACGTGCTGACATTTTCAAGTATGTAAAAGGTAGATGTGTCTTCTAAATATAACAAACGGGATTTCGCTCGCTTCTTTTAGTGCAGGGCAAGTGCTCCACTGTATTTTTACAAACTATATGCATGGGTCCAGCCCTTGCGCGAGGCCGTAGCGGGAGCGCAGCATCTCCCATCCCTTGGTGGTTGGTTTTGTGAAAAAACGTGATGTTAAATAAACAACCGTGCCGTTAAACTCCATCGGAAGCTGCGACTGAGCTTTGATATGAGCTGAATTTTTTAGCGTCGTCCGCAGGCGCGTTTGCCTATCGCGCACTGGGCGTCCACTACGCACGATAACTGTGCGCCTGCTTGGCGTGTTCGGTCGGCGTTGAATTAATCAGACAGCCACAGCATTCCGACAAGGGCTGTATGTCAACCGTGAAGGCGACCCTGCGGTTACAGATTCTATCGCATCTGATGCAAAAGAAAAGAAAAAAAGAACAGCAAAACAGCATCTATAAGGTTCGCGAGACGCAGCGCGAATATTTCTAAAGTTGGGTAAAATACCGCTGCAAATAATATGTGTAGCCATCCATCAACAAACACAACAATGAAACACTGCGTGGCACCTCATTATTGCAAACAACTTTGGTACATGCGACAGTCTGATGATCTCTAGCAGTAAAGCCAGTAAAGCGTACACTACAGCCGCTGCCTTCGTCGCGTAATGAAAAAGTGTAGTAAGGCCACTCGCGTCACTGAAGTTAAAAACACGAATAAACAAATCCACCAAAACGTTTGAAACCGCAGGCACGAAGACTAGACAAATCCATGTCATGCCCATCATTCCCATGGCAGCTTCATGATCGCAGCGCCAGTTTTCCCTCTAGTATTTTAGTAGGAAACTCTATGGCGCCAATCACAGACAACTTTTTCTAGGTGGTCTTGCCTCTTCATTTATGGCACAAGACACACCAGGACGGGGTGAAAACACCAAGACAGGGGTTGCCAGCGCCTGCATGTCTTCGTCTTTTCACTCCGCCCGTGTGTGTTTTTTGACCTGGATAATGAAATAGCATAACAACACGCTTTTACCTTTCAAGTTGTAGTGCGTGCCTCTATATTGTGATTTTGTTATTTGTAAGTGCGACATAGGAAAGTTGACGTGACTCTAACAAGGACCAATAAACTCGTATACCGCCTGCTTAGGAAGTACCGTCCTCTAGTGGGTTTGGCTCTGGCATCACTGAGCAGCCATGGAGGACACAAGCGAGAGCGACGAATCCTCAGGCTCTGCTGGAACGATGTCGAGGCAGCTACCGGGCACCCCACCGTTCTACACGGCGTTAAGGAACGGTGTGTTTCGCGGCACCATTGCTTGGTTTTCAGAAACCGTTGCCGCCAAATACAAGCTCGTGTGGAAGGTGAACGGTGGAAGGGCCGGGGACGCCGAGAGCGCCCAATACTTCTTTGCGACGTCACAAGATGCCCCGGACGTCCAGGAAGTTGTTCGCCGCTTACGAGGTCAGGATCAGATATTGCTGCACCCGCGGTATATTGGTCGTTGTGTCCTTCGCGAAAAGTTCATCTCGACCAGGAAGTTCCGCATCCTTGGAAGTGCCCCGCCTCGCGCAAACGGAGAACAGCTAGAAGGAGATGAGGATGCCTGTGCTAGTGGGAATCGCAAGTCACCTGTGCCTATGAGCATTGACGGAACTGAGGCCGACTCTGACGCCCACCTCAACCGCAGTGAGAGCCAGGAAGGTTGTGAGACGACCCCCAAAGTGATGGTGACTGATGCAAATGAAGCTCATAACAAGGACTAAGGTGCCCTTTTCCTCAGCGCAGCCGCTTTTTGCTGGACATTTGACTAGTCGTCGGCTTTTCCACTTTTTTTGAGCCGAGCCCTACTGGGTCTTCCCGGGGACACTGCTCGTCTAAAGCGCATGCTGCTGCGAGGGCCGGGGTGTCGAACTTACGACTTCTGCTTCGTTGGCACTGCGTTTCCGCTGGCCGGAATAAGCGCTTGAAATAAACCTTGGGTGACTGAAAACAGTTTCATTTCCTTTAGTTATCACGGCACAAATCGTGCTCAGCGTATTGATGTGGAACATGGCAAGTTGTCTTTATTGATTGTATTGTAGTTTCCCCAAACAACATGACAAGTTCGACAGACCCCGTTTATTCACATTACAGGTTGCCGCCTGGAGCGTAGTAATAGCGCCGAGCATGTCGGTGAATGACAGCGCTGGTGTGAAACCCTCCTTCGCCAACAGGGCTTTACAGATCCAAGTAGGACTTTGCAGATCCGGCCTCGTCGACTGGCCCCAGCATCAGTCGATGAGGAAGGATCTCATGATGACGCGCGTCGAAGTTGAGCAACTTACTTTGCAGGGAAGCACCTCCCGCGCCCTTGTTACCGCCAGCCACTGTTCCTCCGCAAATAGTTGGCACCACAACCTTTACACGTGAGTAAAATAAACCTGGTACTGCAGAAATAGAATGATAACTGGTATATTTGTTTTCACTCGTTTAGAGTGAAGCATGGAAAGAAATCCTTCCATATTGAACATACACTAAAGTGATCCACGTGTGTAAAATCTACGCGAGCGTCCGTCTGCCTTGTTGCTCAATGCTGTTTAACAACGTAAAATAAGTTATTGCAGGGGTTTAAATTGGTGGCGATAGCCGCCGCCACCGCGGGTGTCTAACCCCTATCTGCAGCCTCAGTGAGAAAAACAGTCAGTTTCGCAAGAAGCGCGAAGCAATGAATGCGATAGCAATGCATGATATAATATAAGAAGTAAGACTAGCAGCTGTATGCACTCTCAACTGTAGTCAGCGTGGGCTTATTAAGTAGCATGCACGTGTGCTTAGACGTGATCACACTCGCAAGGCGGGAATCAATGACCACAACATGCCGCTCGGAGAAAAGTGGTACTTATGAGAAACGGCGACCCTGGGCAGGCCATCAAAGGTCATTTACGTTCCATGCTGCTGCTGCATGGTCAGTATCGCGTGTGTACCACGCTGTGGAAATTGAGCAGAGGAGAAGGCGTTCGCCTTACGGCACGGAGGAAGACGTCAATGTAGAACATGAGCAGCGGCCACGGCTCACTGTCGACTTCGTATGGCCGCCGATGCGAGCCACAGTACGTCACACTGCGCGCCACTGTGGACGCGCAGACCGAGACACATTTGCGAGCAGCTGCTGTGAGTGCGGGCTCGAATGTGCTTTGAATGACAGTGTTGCGACGATCCGACAGAGTCTCTAGGGATTTTCCCGATAGTGTCGTCACTTGCTGGCGGCTCGTTTAACATGCCGCCGACGTTTTGGCCGTGACGAGCCATGTCCTGTCAGCTGTTGGAGCGATGGTTCTATAATTCTGAATCGTCAGTCATAAGCTAAGTCTCTGCGTCTACTGGTGACCGCGTGTTGTGCAGCTTCATTGGCGCTCTGACAGCCTAGGTGGCGAGCATTGGTTACCCGTGCCTACTTGTACTTCGCCGTGGCCACCTTTGATAGATCGAAGACTTCGTATGAGACGTAAGTAATAATCCCTGGTGTTTGGAGCTTTGCGCTGATACGAGCTCTGCCGCATGTAATAGCCAGAATTCCTAGTGTGCCACCTACATATCGTATGTCGTGTCAAAAGCTATGCTATCGTTCTATCGCGAAAAAGTCGGGAGCGTGCTAGCAAGCTAGTTTACAGTCGTTAACAAAGGTGCCCGTCAATGCATTTGCGTTCGGTACAGTTTCCGATTGCTGCAAGTGGAAACGCCCATTTAGTTCACTGTGCACTCGATGACCCAGTGAGGAAAGCCTGCGCGCCGTTTGCATTCTCCATGTGGCAGTTGCGTCGCTCTAAATCTACCCTGTGTTTGCGTGCTCACTGCTGCAAAAAAAAGAGAGATCCTCCTTCCCGATATTGATAGCGTATATTGTCATAGACGATTGTGCGTTTATTTACTGTTGAAATCATTCGCAACTCCTGTCATGTCGCCGTTAAGTTGTACAAGTTACTTTCCGAGGTACTCGATTTCAGACACCTAAAGCGCAAAAGGGCCAAGGACCGAGACGAGTAGACACACACTGCGCTAACTTCCAACAGCTTTATTGTGAAACGTTCACATTCTATATACAAAACCGTGACGTCACAACCGTGCAGGTTCAGTGCAAACGCAGGTAGGCGATCTCTTTTTCTGAGAGATGTATAGAAGGGGTGCTGTCACAGTAACTTCCTTTTCTCAGCTTCTATAATCTCCCTCGTGCGCTTGTCTTTGCTTTTACCAACAAGGACACATTTATCATAGAGTGGTCTGCAATCTGTACACTTACTGCAATGTTCAAGAAGTTCCCCGTCTTCATCTTTTTTTTTATTTTTTACATTACGCTTGTGCTCTTGAAGGTGATCATTAAGGCAGCGACCGGTCTAGCCTACATACTGTCGTCCACATGCAAGAGGAAGTTGGTACACGACACCTTCCTTGCAATTACACAATGGAGTTTGGTGCTTTTTTCTACAGTCATACACCACAGTCATACGCCACTACAGTCATACAGCACTCAATTTGTTGGATGAATCAGTCGGAAATATAAAGCCTAGCGAAGTCGTACACAGGAGTGCTTGTCGTGTGCCGCTTCTCTCCACCGTGCTTTGTCTTTTTGAGCGACTCATTTTTTCAGGATTATGTACCATTTGACCAAGGCTTCAACCTTACTGCCATGATTTAATTTATATTTCGCTTTATTGTCTGGTAGCCGTTGTGTTGATGTACAACGGAGCAGAAATGCTACCGACAACTTAAATTCCAAGAACGTGCACACATAAACTTTTGGCGGGCATTAGTCGCACCAGCACGTTTGACTGTACACGGGGCAGCATTACAATTCTAAAAATTTCAGGCCTGACTTTGCCACTATCAGTGCTTCATAAAAGGCTCGACGTCCATGTAAACAAACACTATTTCCGCTTGCTTGATATGCTTACCTTCATTTCTGACACCTACAGCAGTTGAGAAAGAAAAGCATACAAGATTGACGTTTATGGGACAAATTCTGTTGCACATTGAGTCTTTCTTGTATGTGCCCCTTTTGTAAATGTAGTTTTCAACATGGAGCTTTTGCTCTTTGTCCCACAAATGTTGCATCGATTAGCTCAACGGTTCAGGCTTCTACATGCAGGAGTGGCGTGACAAATTGGAATCCTTGTTGCACAAGATTACATTTTCAGCACACGTACCACTGCATGCTTGTTTTGGGGCATTGTAAATCGGGCAGCAAATTCTGTTAATAGTGAATGTAGCTCTGTGCTTCTCTTTATTTCAGGATTTTATATCTGGGGAGACAAAACAGAAGGGCAGACGCAACGGGCGGCAGTTTTACAGCTTCAAGAAAGTGGCAATGTACACGAGGGGCTGTTAATCGGCTTTATTACCAGCACTGAGGAATATATATGTTCCTCTTATCAATGGTAGTGATGAAAGAAGAGTTGAGGCACCTTCATAATAAGTCGGCACTGCAAGAGAGAAAGGTGACAGGGTTTGAGTGACACTTGTACCAAACTTCATGGTGATGGCTGCTGTTAATTTCCTTCATACCACAGCACTACGTTAGCAAACACTGCCTAAACGTCTACTGCAGCACTTGCTGATTCTTCATCCACCAGCATTACCATGAAACCCAAGACTTTTTTTTTTCACATGTGGCAGTGCCCTTCCAAAGTGACACACCGTGTGCTAAAATGCACTAGTTCAAAACGACACTGTAGTTCTCTAGTTGTGTACAGGGGTATAACATAATTAGTACAGTCTGCATGCATTCATTGTGCCTTGAAAATTTTAAAGCATGTGTGCCGTTTCTGTCCAAGGATGTCCATAATAGTTTGATTTGTCTTTGCCAGCCATTCAGTTTTATCTGATGACTGTCTCCAAAAGTTTGTACTAGTTGTATTACCAGCATTTGAGCAGCGAATGGCCCCATATTCACGTTGTCTCTCTCTGCTCGTGTCAGGAGCGACCAGGAAACATTGTTGCATGAGCTGTCTTCCGCTTTTAGTCATTATAATCTGTGACTAGTACTACAGTGTGTTGGAAAACATACTGCAGAAGTGAACCTTGTGGGTAGAAATAAGCAATGTCTTTAAATATTGCCAGAACCATATTGCCATGCGCATGTGCAGGGCCTTGCTCACAGTAAAACAATACGCATA
The DNA here is from genome assembly GCA_013339685.2 of Hyalomma asiaticum. Lineage (NCBI taxonomy): Eukaryota > Metazoa > Arthropoda > Arachnida > Ixodida > Ixodidae > Hyalomma > Hyalomma asiaticum. The sequence goes on from JABSTT010001708.1 coordinate 105,941, forward strand.
TTATAGCTGCACGAAAAGACGAAGGTATTGACATGGCCAAAGTGGAAGCACACTAATGCGGTTAAACACATGCATGAGTCCTTGCAAATATTGGATGAATTGATAAGGTGATGGCCATAGTGGAAGCACACTAATGCGGGTAAACACATGCATGAGTCCTTGCAAATATTGGATGAATTGATAAGGTGATTTTAGGCAATGTGTGTGCGGCATGAGGTAAGTCTACCACTGCTGTCACCAGTGTTATAGTCTAATAAATCAGTAGAGAATACCAGACAGCAGCCAAAATGCTACATCTTCACCCTTTTCTCAATGAGCCCCTCACCAGGCCTGGCCATTTTGAGCTGACAAGTACACTGCACATTCGTGTTCATGTCTGCCTAGAACTGCACCATTACGCATTGTGGAAGGGGCTCAAATTTTAGGCTGAGCGCTGTTTGCTCTCCCCTCACAAGCATCGTGCACCAAATGGTGGGCGATGATGCCACGCACCGTGCATGGCATGCCATTTCACCACAATACGCCTGTGTGTTGCTACAAACCATCACACTTGTTCAGATCGCGCAGTGGCAGCCCGAATCAGCACGCGGGAGGCACCTGGCTCCTTGGAGAGGAATGACCAACTGCGAGCTGTTTTAATCGCAGCGCTGTCACCCGTCGTTGGGTGCGGGGAGTCACCGTCGCCTTCCGCTACCATCAGTCGCCCGCTTCGGGGACGACAACATGCCAGTGAGGATCGAGGACGAGAGAAACGGTTAAGACTGAGATTTATTTACATATCTACAGGGAGCTTGCTTCCGCAAGACTCCACCAGCAGAGGGTTTTCTCCAGAGGGTTATCAGCACCCTCTCTTCTCGGGTCCCGCGCTTTTTGATCAGCGGGCTCTTCCCCCATTGGCTCCTGGGCGAAGAAGGAGGAAGGCGATGGGAGGTTTCCAGAACAAACGTCCTTGACCCACACATGTCTGTAGTCACCGAAGGTCCCGAGAGACGATGCCGGAGCCGATCACATCACACGGCCAGCATTACGTCATCACACGTGCACGTGCGGAGACATTCCATCCGGTAAAAGTTTGTGGGGTCCGATGATGATAAGGTGGGGACTCGCCAAACGAACCACTTCCAGATGTGCCGGACGGGGTCGCCTCTTCGGCCTACTGGCCAAATGTATATTTGGGGTCTCGTCGAGAAAGGATCACACCTTCGGCTCAGCAACTGATGCCTTTCTGGGCACCCCCGCAGCGCCTCGGCTGAACACAGATGTCTTCAATCTGCGCTGACGCGGAGCTCAGGACTAACGAGCTGGCGACTTTCCTCTTCGGGCTCGTTTTGCACGCCAAACGTAAGAGCTCCTCCGCGCCCCAAAAAATTCTCGACTGTCCAGCGCTGTCAACCACTAAGCAGGAAGAGAATGGCTGGTGACGAAGAGGGCCCCGGGTCGTCTTGCGTCGAACTCAAAGTGCAATCCACACTGACAAGCAGCAACAAGACCAACCCCACAACACGATACCGCTCGCGATAAAGCACTCGGGTCGCCTCAATTCAACAGGCCTCATAAACACTGTTAAACACTCACACAGACGATACCAAAACATTTACGTAATAGCCTAATGCTGTCTCGCGCGGGCCAAAGCAGTAATTCTCGTGAATGAAGAGATCACAAAGACAAAGGAGTACCCTGGCCATTCCAAAAATGAACGATAGAATTTGGCCCACAGCGTCTAAAACGGAAGCTCTCAGGTGAGCCTACTCGTAGCACTACACAGCTATCACACCAAAAAGACAAAGCGCTCTCAAAACAACAAAAGCAATCCCACCTTAACTGTCGATTCTTCAAAACGCCTCGTTTCAAGATATGCACTTATATAAAATTCACATGAATACTCAAACACACAAGGTTACACCTAACCTCACTTCAGAACATGTCCAGTGTGACAGCTTTTCCTTTCCCAAGGGGCAGTGAACGCAACAAGTAGGCCAGTATATCTTACTACCGATCCAAAATATTGCCTTGTCATTGACATTCGATAAGGCGTTATCCTACTTCATGACACTTCGCGACTCTTAAATGCTTGAACCAACGGTTCCTAAAACAAAACCGAACAAAACAAAAGAGCAAAAAGATAAGTTCAGACAACTAACAACTTCATTTAGTTTACCGCTTCCCGACTCAGCAACGCTATTCCTCCATCGAACGCTCCAACGCGACACTGTTCTCTAACACAGAGCGCCGCAAAATTAGCGTATGTACATTTAAACTGACACATGGCACCTCAGACAACTTTATGCAATTGCGCGTCCACTATAACCTTCACACAGCTTGCTCTAAACGACCTTTGAATGCCGTACACATGAAAATAAGAAGAAAGTAGCATTGCCCATGCGCTGTGAACAAAGTATCTAAATAGGGCGTAACAACACTGTACCACTCTAGCCAAAATTCTCGCAAAACTTACTGCTTAACTCTAGCACCGTCCTCAAATGCGCCTTTGTTCCACCTAGACGCGTAATCAACAGCACACCACTTCGTCTCAAACCTACGAACTACTAAAAGAACAACTGTTTCGCACTACGAAACCTACCTCAAAAATTAACGCCAATAAGCGCGTTCACTAAACCCCAGTCTGACTTCAGCGCTATACTGCTCCGTTTACTCATAACTTAACACTGTCGGACAGAACCTAAATTAGGTTAACTGAACTCGTTTTTAAAAAGAATTAGAATCTACCACACTTTTGCATGCGCTTGTAAAATAACCACGACGGACAGCTCTCCGTTTAACGTGCGCGAATTCTTTTGACTCGTGCCCTATGGGGTCTCAGTCCCGACGGCTTTCTACTCGCCATGCACACAAAGCGCGAGCCCTTTCACTCGTTCTGTCGTCATGCATGATTCGGTCCTCGGCCGCTTTCCTTCACTCCTGCGACGTGCCGACCTGAAGCATAGCTGGAAGGTCCGCCTGTCCTCCTTTCTGTGCACTGTCGCGGGACCCTCAACTGTAGTCTTACTCCTAAGACCAATTACACACGGCCGGCGTCTCAAACAAAGTCTACCACGAACTAGCGCTTTTGGTCGCGCAGTCCATCTCTCACTGACCAAGCCTCGTTGACACGCTGCTCTCCTCCAGAAAAACGTCCCCTTTCCCCTTCGTCGTGGGGGTCGCGCAACGTCCGTTTTTCGCCTTCGCCTTTCTGACTGCGACAAAAAGCACTTCGCCATGGTGTGCGTTGGCCTGGCCTTTTGTCTCGGCCGCTGCCTTTCTGGTTCCTTAGCGCGCTTCCGATGTGCTGCAAGAATTCGCTCTCTCCTTTTTCGCCGGTGTTTACGAACATCTGACGCGCTTGCACTCTCCTCAGAACCTGCTTCGGGTATTCGAAATGTCAAGATACCCCTGTGCTCTTCTCTTCTCCCACCGAAGAACGGCTCGCCTCACATGTCGCAAAAAGGATAGCAGCTTCACAGACATCTGTAGCGCTGCTCAAATCCTCATTCTCACCCCGCGTGCACTCGGTCATTTCTCCTGAATTCGTTTCAGGCACTTCTTTGCATTGTTCCTTGCCGCTACAAACTGCGTCGCGCGCATCGCCATCCAAACTTTGATCATCGGTGAAAACCTCTCCACTATCTGTACTCGTTTCTTCGATACGTCCTTCTCCACACTGGGGCTCCGCTTTAACCGCGATGTCACTTACGGCCTCCACAGCCGGAGCCTCTCCAACAAAACTGCTAATCTTACTTAGCGCCTGTTTCGCCTCATCTGCAGTGCAAGCTTCCCTATTTATTTCCGGAAGGCAGTTCACATGTTCAGGTACGACACCGTTTCCAGCTCCTCAATGACCCGATTTGGGCGGCTGGACCTAGCATCTTCCAAGCAAGGAACGCCTTTCGGAACAACCCTCTGCTCTTGACAGGCGGCGGCTTCGCTCTCCGCGTTCTCCACCCTCGACGATCTCACACCGTCGTAGAGACGCGCACGCTTATTTGAGGCGATCTCGCAAACCACGCACTGCGACACCGAAACAAGGCTCCCTTAGCGGCATCGTAGTCTCCACGCCTTTCCTCCGGAAGGCAAGCCAACACTTCGGACACGTCTGAAGGTAGAACACCTAAAAACGCCAATGACCAATAACTACGGTGAAGCTTTACCTTCTCACAAACCTTCTCAAATGATGCAAGAAAAAATTCAGTTCCATCACCCTCTCTCAACACATGCATTCTAGACACAACTTGGTCACATCTCTTCAAATGAACACTCCGCTCACTATCTTCCACTTAAACTGCGCGTTCTTCCCTTTCTCTGCGGTCTCTTTCTTCGCGCTCCTCTCTCTACCTTGCCTCTCGTGCTTGTCTCTTATTTTCAAGCTCTTTAACTTCAATTCCGCCTTTTATTTCTGTCGTTCCTCTCTCGCTCTTGTCTCTAGTGCTTCCCTTCCACTTTCAAGCTGTTGTCTCCTTAACTCCCATTCTTTCTCTCTTTTCTGCTTTTCCTTTTTTTCTTTTTCACTCTTTCTTTCTCTCGCTTCTGAAACATCCGCAAAATAAATATTGCCTCCTCAATATGATACTCACTGGCTTTCTCTAAAATCACACGCTTAATTTCCATCCTGCTCATACTCTCATTAACTACAATGCCTATATCCTTACACGCAAACAACAATTCCTCCTTCGGCATTGTTCTAACCTCCATCACTGCTGTCTCACTGCCTTGATCCTGCGCTCCACACATAACTAGGTGACCCCTTAAACTAACACTCACACACAATAGAAGGCAATCTACCAAAACAAAAAATCCAGCCTCTGTTCTACTTAAATTTCGAACATTTTCACAATGAAGCCTGGAGAGTTAAAGCAAGACCAAGCACTCACCACAACACAGCACCACACCACAGGCTACATCTCACCGCTGCCAACCAGCTGTTTTGATCGCCCGCTGTCACTCGTCGTTGGGTGCGGGGAGTCACCGCCGCCTTCCGCTGCCACCAGTCGCCCGCTTCGGGCCAGTAAGGATCGAGGATGAGAGAAACGGTTAAGACTGAGATTTACATATCTACAGGGAGCTTCCTTCAGCAAGACTCCACCAGCAGAGGGTTTTCTCCAGAGGGTTATCAGCACCCTCTCTTCTCGGGTCCCGCGCTTTTTGATCAGCGGGCTCTTCCCCCATTGGCTCCTGCGCGAGGAAAGAAGGAGATGATTGCAGGCGTCCAGAACAAACGTCCTTGACCCGCCCATGGTTGTAGTCACCGAAGGTCCCGGGAGACGATGCCGAAGCCGATCACATCACGCGGCCAGCATCACCATCATCACATGTGCGCGTGCGGAGACATTCCATCTGGTAAAAGTTTGTGTGGTCCGATGATGATAAGGTGGGCACTCGCCAAACGAACCACTTCCAGATGTGCCGGACGGGGTCGCCTCTTCGGCCTAATTGCCAAACGTATATGTGGGGTCTCGTCGAGAAAGGATCACCTCTTCGTCAGCAACTGACGTCTTTCTCGGCACCCCCGCGGTGCCTCGGCTGAACGCAAATGCCTTCAATCTGCGCTGACGCGGAGCTCAGCACTAACGAGCTGGCGACTTTCCTCTTCGGGCTCGTTTTGCACGCCAAACGTAACAGAGCACAATAGCAAGCATGCTTCACCACACAGCATCGGCATGTGTCGTACCGGCAGTGATTCGCTTCCCAGTATCCTGGTGTAGTGCCGTTTCAAACATTTTTACCTCTGCTAATAATGGTCCAATTAGAAAAGTTCTTGCAGTAGATACTCCACCCCCCCCCCCTTCTTCCTTCCCACTATGGGGCACTTAAGGAACTCCAGCGTACAAACTGAAATGTGCTGTGCAAACTAAAAGATGTGGGTGTTTTCAAGAAACGGCTTTGCTGTTATTTCGTGCGTCCAGACTTCCTGTCATCTGCAAAAGTACATTTTACAAAACCTAGCCCTGAAAGGCTCCTACTCTCCATGGCTAAGCTTTTTCACATGGACGCCCTACTGCTCTGTGAAGCTACACCACCCTGCACTGCAAAAAAAGCCGACGGTAGAAGCAAATATGGATATAACAAATACGGGAAGTGTAGAGGCGGTGTCATGCTCAGTGAACACAAATTTGCTACTTCTGCGCACAAAGGCCGAACTTTCGCCACCCCGAGATGTCCCAACTTTCAAGTTGTGACACACAACTTTCAAGTTTCGCTTTCCAACACTGGCACTGTGGCGAAGAAAGAAGTAACGTTTCGCCTTATATTTAATGTCAGGTGCTAGGTCACAGCATAGGTAGTGGTCTGGTGTTCCTTGCGACAAAATATTACTACTCCTTTGCACACAAGTATATGTGTATTCGTTTTAAGCTAACAATGCATGGTGGTTTGTAGTTGCACAAGTTATTCTCTCAATGCCAGTTCTAGAAAGTTAATTAATGTACGTAATTACAGCATTTATTTTCAGCTTGACAGGAGGACGACGCATTGAAGATGTACACCTAAAAACGCCAATGACCAATAACTACGGTGAAGCTTTACCTTCTCACAAACCTTCTCAAATGATGCAAGAAAAAATTCAGTTCCATCACCCTCTCTCAACACATGCATTCTAGACACAACTTGGTCACATCTCTTCAAATGAACACTCCGCTCACTATCTTCCACTTAAACTGCGCGTTATTCCATTTCTCTGCGGTCTCTTTCTTCGCGCTCCTCTCTCTCTCTTGCCTCTCGTGCTTGTCTCTTATTTTCAAGCTCTTTAACTCCCATTCCGCCTTTTCTTTCTGTCGTTCCTCTCTCGCTCTTGTCTCTAGTGCTTGCCTTCCATTTTCAAGCTGTTGTCTCCTTAACTCCCATTCTTTCTCTCTTTTTTGCTTTTCCTTTTTCACTCTTTCTCTCGTTTCTGAAACATCCGCAAAATAAATATTGCCTCCTCAATCTGATACTCACTGGCTTTCTCTAAAATCACACGCTTAATTTCCATCCTGCTCATACTCTCATTAACTACAATGCCTATATCCTTACACACAAACAACAATTCCTCCGGCATTGTTCTCACCTCCATCACTGCTGTCTCACTGCCTTGGTCCTGCACTCCACACATAACTAGGCGACCCCTTAAACTAACACTCACACAATAGAAGGTAATCTACCAAAACAAAAAATCCAGCCTCTGTTCTACTAAATTTCGAACATTTTCACAATGAAGCCTGGAGAGTTAAAGCAAGACCAAGCACTCACCACAACACAGCACCACACCACAGGCTACATCTCACCGCTGCCAACCAGCTGTTTTGATCGCCCGCTGTCACTCGTCGTTGGGTGCGGGGAGTCACCGCCGCCTTCCGCTGCCACCAGTCGCCCGCTTCGGGCCAGTAAGGATCGAGGATGAGAGAAACGGTTAAGACTGAGATTTACATATCTACAGGGAGCTTCCTTCAGCAAGACTCCACCAGCAGAGGGTTTTCTCCAGAGGGTTATCAGCACCCTCTCTTCTCGGGTCCCGCGCTTTTTGATCAGCGGGCTCTTCCCCCATTGGCTCCTGCGCGAGGAAAGAAGGAGATGATTGCAGGCGTCCAGAACAAACGTCCTTGACCCGCCCATGGTTGTAGTCACCGAAGGTCCCGGGAGACGATGCCGAAGCCGATCACATCACGCGGCCAGCATCACCATCATCACATGTGCGCGTGCGGAGACATTCCATCTGGTAAAAGTTTGTGTGGTCCGATGATGATAAGGTGGGCACTCGCCAAACGAACCACTTCCAGATGTGCCGGACGGGGTCGCCTCTTCGGCCTAATTGCCAAACGTATATGTGGGGTCTCGTCGAGAAAGGATCACCTCTTCGTCAGCAACTGACGTCTTTCTCGGCACCCCCGCGGTGCCTCGGCTGAACGCAAATGCCTTCAATCTGCGCTGACGCGGAGCTCAGCACTAACGAGCTGGCGACTTTCCTCTTCGGGCTCGTTTTGCACGCCAAACGTAACAGAGCACAATAGCAAGCATGCTTCACCACACAGCATCGGCATGTGTCGTACCGGCAGTGATTCGCTTCCCAGTATCCTGGTGTAGTGCCGTTTCAAACATTTTTACCTCTGCTAATAATGGTCCAATTAGAAAAGTTCTTGCAGTAGATACTCCACCCCCCCCTTTCTTCCTTCCCACTATGGGGCACTTAAGGAACTCCAGCGTACAAACTGAAATGTGCTGTGCAAACTAAAAGATGTGGGTGTTTTCAAGAAACGGCTTTGCTGTTATTTCGTGCGTCCAGACTTCCTGTCATCTGCACAAGTACATTTTACAAAACCTAGCCCTGAAAGGCTCCTACTCTCCATCGCTAAGCTTTTTCACATGGACGCCCTACTGCTCTGTGAAGCTACACCACCTTGCACTGCAAAGAAGCCGACGGTAGAAGCAAATATGGATATAACAAACACGGGAAGTGTAGAGGCGGTGTCATGCTCACTGAACACAAATTTGCTACTTCTGCGCACAAAGGCCGAAATTTCGCCACACCGCGAGATGTCCCAACTTTCAAGTTGTGACACACAACTTTCAAGTTTCGCTTTCCAACACTGGCACTGTGGCGAAGAAAGAAGTAACGTTTCGCCTTATATTTAATGTCAGGTGCTAGGTCACAGCATAGGTAGTGGTCTGGTGTTCCTTGCGACAAAATATTACTACTCCTTTGCACACAAGTATATGTGTATTCGTTTTAAGCTAACAATGCATGGTGGTTTGTAGTTGCACAAGTTATTCTCTCAATGCCAGTTCTAGAAAGTTAATTAATGTACGTAATTACAGCATTTATTTTCAGCTTGACAGGAGGACGACGCATTGAAGATGTACACTTTTTTTCTTTCAGAAATGGCATAATTTGCAGGGACCTTTTTCCAGGTGGCAGAGAGAGTTGAATATTATTATGGAGATCTCTACACGAGGACTCTGGATGAAGGCTCACCACGCCTTCTAAACAGTGTACAGGACACACATGCATTGTTCTTTCAAAGTGTTGCGCAGAGAATATCCTACATTGCAATGATACTCACAAACTGGCTGCTTTTTCTGAAACAGGAAATTAAAGGCCATTATTTGCAGCATACAATGATTCATAATATTCTACTCGATCACAGGCGCTCTGAACCTTAAAAGAGGCTTTAACAATGTTATCCAAGCATGGCTGACATGTTCCAGCTGCAACACAACAGAATGTAGCGGCAGTGATCTCTCAACCATGAAGTACTGCATTTTGCTGAGCATTGATCCACTAATACTATGTTATGTCGGCTGATTATTTATTGCGCAAGCAGTTATGGGCTCGTTACAATGGCTGAACTTGGTGACAACGATGTTCGCTGCCCCTGCCTTTGTCCTTAACAGCCATCGCTTACAATGAGAGAATCCATGCCTGTGCAGATGAGCCCAGCCGAATAGGAGTAGTCGAATCCACACATGGGACAACTTAGGATAGTGCTGTCAGGACTAAAGGATGATGCATGGGTGGTTGCACCGGTAACATGTAGCTTCTCAAGGCAAAAACGGACAGTGCTGAATTTTTGACAATACACAAATGGAGACCAGACAGCATCTGGTCTTCATTTGTGTCTTGTCAAAAATTCAGCAGTGTATGTTCCTTTTCGGTAACCATGAAACAACTAGCCTCGGCCCTAGCAATTTCCAAGAAATTTAAAGACAGCAGCACAATTTTGAAGAACATTTCCTAATGAGGGGCCGTTACATGTGTGCAGTTTCACCACATTCCTGATAGCCATGCACCTTTGAACAACCATCAGCAAAGCATTGTGCATGGTAACCACGCTGTGTCACAAAGTGGCCATCATATCTTTGCATGTTGTAATCCTGTTTTTAGGAGACACAGAAAGCACGTTTGCTCACAAAAAAGCAAGCAGTTTGTCGGGTTATTGTTGCGGATAGTAAGCCCACGACCACTGTCTGGCCAACTAAATATTCGTTATATAAGCAGCTTTGAGTGAGTGATAAGCAGTGCAATGCAAGGAACACTCGGGAAACCACGGTCCTCTGGACTGCGTGCTCACTGGTGTTTTAAAAGTGAAAAAAGGGGAATGTCACGAGTTTGTGTGGGAGGATCTCGGGAGCGCTTGCTCCGATGGATTGAGAGAGAGTGAAGAGACGAGAGGCGTGAAGCGTTAACAAAAAACAAAAGACGTTACTTTATACAACTGCACACCAAGACATACAAAGGACGAAAAAACATCAATACGCACACAAAAGAAAACTAACAAACTAACCTAAACGGCCTAACTACAAATCCTCCGCGTTGAGCGCAGTTCCCACGGGAGTCCCTCAACCTTGGGCCTCGCGTTTACGTGCGCGTCAGCTGCCCGCCGGTCAAAGTGAATTTGGACGCTCTTACGTTGCATCCGACGCGGTGCGTTTCAGAGTCGATGCTCTCTTGGTGTGTCGTGTCCCGTAGCTGTCGTCGACTGATGCTGCTGATGGTGGCCGCCGCTCACGCAAGGTCCTTGTCAGCCGCCTTGCTTCACCTGTGACTTGGCGGGTCACCGCTTAGGCCTTGCCCAGCCTAGGCCTCCTCATATGTGATGTCCGGTCTCCAACCAAGACCGGCCCTCTGTGGCGATTCTTCTGCCGGTCGTCCCGTTCTGCCGGCGAAGGTGGAGCGCTGCGGGTACGCCGGGAACTGCTGAAGTTCGGCCGCTGCCACTCCGAAGTCCGTGCTCGATCGTCAGCCAGATCGACGGCACCCCGGAGCCCGACGCCCTCGTCTCCTCGTCACCAGACCGTAGCTGGCCAGACACCCTTCGTCGACCGGTGCCGCGCAGAGAATGCCAGCTCAGCCTTCTCGATCACCGATCTCTCCTCGGGTCGCGTGCCGCGAGCCCGCTGACATCCAATTATGAACACCGACGTGTCTGCGGCGCGTGCTTTGCCGCGCCACTTCGCCGATCTCTCCATTTGGCCTAGTGGCCTGTGTTTATGGGCCCCTCTTACTCATGACATTGGCCCCCCTTTGAAGAGTTTTTTTCTTGAAAAAAACTGCTTCCACCTCTTCCGCCTTCTTGAGGACTCTGCGAATGTTGCTGCTCGACGACCTTCATGGACGCACCGCACATCCCTTCACACCGACACACTTTCGCGCATATTGTGCTTCTTGGTCAACACCGCACCCAACACCGTCGCATAGTCTCTTTCATCAATGTTCGCCACCCGGGTGAGTGTTGACAAAATTTAAATTCCTATCCACCAAATAGTGCACCCCCCTAAACATACACTACATACAATACTAAACATACAATATGTCACTAAATCAACTATGAGTCAGTCACCTCATTAATAACACCCATCTAAGTATAACTGTACACTTCACCACGGAAGCACACTTTGCTCTCCAGACATACCACACAGCAATCCCTTTCGCAACACTAGCTAAGAACACAAATATAATTTTTTTTCCTCTCTCTCTATCGTTCCTTTTCATGCGGATTTCGTCCTCACTACCTTGCCCTTTTGCTCTTTATCTTTCTCATTGCTCTATCCGCTTTTGCTTTCCTTTCTTTCTCCACTACCCCTATACACAAGCTTGACAACGACATTCACTCATTTCCCGTTACACCTCTAAACCATTACAGGCTCTGCCTGCGTCCTTTCAAAGGCTTCCATGTTCCTTTCAACAACCTAGACCTCGTGCTTCGTTTTTCTTTTTTCCTTACTCCTATGTCATCCTTTGCTGTTGATCCTTTCTCTTTAAACTATTAACAGCTCTGTTCTGCACTTTCTCAAGCTCCACTATCGTACTAGTGTCTCTTCTAACGTTCCGGTACATTTTCTATCGTGTCTATCTACTTGATAGTATTGCCGAATTTCTTTTCCGTGAACCTTAGCCTTTAGCCACTACTCCTGTAGAGGTGCTTTGTTGCTACACCAATCACTTTCCTTTTCCTTGACCTTTAAATCAAATGCTCTATCTAGCTCTTCTCTTCCCTAACCACTCTACTATACTTGCTATAAAAATCTCTCTGCTCTATTTATCCCGTCCGTATGTCTTTGTCCTTGAGCCTGTGACTGGTCATTTCCGGCAAAAGCTACCCTTTCATAAACTCAATCTTTTTCTTCAGAGGCCACAAAAAGAATCTTTCTGCCTTAAGCCTGAGCCTCCTTTCATTCGGTGTCTTGCGCAACTCTCCCGTGCGCCTCCATGCTGTTGCACGCTCCTTCAAACGCTCGCTACGGCGGCGGCGTTTGCTCGTGTTGCCAAACATTCTCCGGCGTTTCTTTGCTAAATTCCCTCGCGGATGCCTGGTGCGGCCGCCGCGTTTGTCGTCTTTCAAAGTCAGACGCCTTATCCCACTACCTTCTCTTGCGCGTCTTTTTACTGCACGCGCTCGCGAACCCTTTGTACGGGTGCAGCGTTCGCCCTCTTTCAAACATGCACGAGTCTTCTGAGCTACTTGTCTCGTGCATCTACCTAACGCATGCTGTCGACGCCGGTCCTTGCGTTCTCGCCTCTTGCGACCGACTGTTCCCCGGCGTCTACTCGATCCCTGCTCGTTTGCCTTGCCTCGTTCTCTTACATTTAGTTCGTTTCGAACTCGCGTTCTTCGACGCGCCTTATCACTAAGTCCTCCGTTGGCAGTGTCTACGTCTGCCTTTTTCTCAACTAAGACCTCCTCGCTCCCATTGCTGTTTGGCCTTTTTTCATTTACCTCTCTCTCATTGTGGGCTACTACTTCACCCTGCTCGCTCCCGAGTTCAGCCCGATCGTCGCGCGGATCGTGACCCTGCTTCACTGTGGGGCACGCATCGAAACAAACCCCGTCAAAACTCCACTTGCAGGAACCTGCAATACGCCCTCCGTCAAGTATGTGCTTGCAGCGACCTGCAATGCACTCTACGTTGTCCTCCTGCACCGGCAGTGGGTGCGCTTTCTCCTCCGCTGCGCTCAACAGCTCTTGGGCGCCTACGCCCGCATCATCAACCTCCGACTCGAGCTCCTCTAGACTTAACCGCGTAACCGCATCGCCCTTCTCTGACCCTACCGAGACACTGTCCTGACTCGCCTGAATTTCCGGAAGTTCGCTAGCTTCCGCCTCATGTCCACGAATTTCAACTGATTGCACTACTCGCAAATTTACACATGATGTCTCCTCCCTTTTCCGGTACATCAGCTTCCCTTCGGCCTCAGCTATCTGTTGTTTTAGTAGAGCTACCATTGCTTCATGCTCTCGCTCCCGTTCTTTTTGGGCATCTTCAAATAACCTCAGCACCTCCTTTCCTGACAGGTTTCTACTCTTAGCTATCGCCGCCAAACGCTCCCAATCCATCTTCGCAACCCCCGACGATCATTCGTGACTGGGCCTGGAGATGTTAATCCTGGCAAAGGCTCACCAATTATTTGTCACGAGTTTGTGTGGGAGGATCTCGGGAGCGCTTGCTCCGATGGATTGAGAGAGAGTGACGAGACGAGAGGCGTGAAGCGTTAACAAAAAACAAAAGACGTTACTTTATACAACTGCACACCAAGACATACAAAGGACGAAAAAACATCAATACGCACACAAAAGAAAACTAACAAACCAACCTAAACGGCCTAACTACAAATCCTCCGCGTTGAGCGCAGTTCCCACGGGAGTCCCTCAACCTTGGGCCTCGCGTTTACGTGCGCGTCAGCTGCCCGCCGGTCAAAGTGAATTTGGACGCTCTTACGTTGCATCCGACGCGGTGCGTTTCAGAGTCGATGCTCTCTTGGTGTGTCGTGTCCCGTAGCTGTCGTCGACTGATGCTGCTGATGGTGGCCGCCGCTCACGCAAGGTCCTTGTCCGCCGCCTTGCTTCACCTGTGACTTGGCGGGTCACCGCTTAGGCCTAGCCCAGCCTAGGCCTCCTCATATGTGATGTCCGGTCTCCAACCAAGACCGGCCCTCTGTGGCGATTCTTCTGCCGGTCGTCCCGTTCTGCCGGCGAAGGTGGAGCGCTGCGGGTACGCCGGGAACTGTTCGGCCGCTGCCACTCCGAAGTCCGTGCTCGATCGTAAGCCAGATCGACGGCACCCCGGAGCCCGACGCCCTCGTCTCCTCGTCACCAGACCGTAGCTGGCCAGACACCCTTCGTCGACCGGTGCCGCGCAGAGAATGCCAGCTCAGCCTTCTCGATCACCGATCTCTCCTCGGGTCGCGTGCCGCGAGCCCGCTGACATCCAATTATGAACACCGACGTGTCTGCTGGCGCGTGCTTTGCCGCGCCACTTCGCCGATCTCTCCATTTGGCCTAGTGGCCTGTGTTTATGGGCCCCTCTTACTCATGACAGGGAACAACAACCAAATTATAATCATCAAAAGTAAAATTTACTCTTAAAGGTGACAAAAAACCCGACGTTTCGGGTCCCACTCGGACCCTTCTTCAGGGGTGACTGGAGGGCACCAGACAGCATCAGTGCTTTAAGGCCTTCTTTTTTGTTTCTTTCTTCTTTCTTCCTTCCTTTCTCACTTTCTCTTTTTCCAGTTCTTCAAACCGAGGGGGTCATCCTAGTGTTGAACCAGGTGCCGGAATCCGCTAAAATCGACACTTGGCATTGCACCTGCAGACCGGTTCACGTTACCAAGTGTCGCCTGAATGTGCCATGATTCCACAAAAAGCCGCTTGTGAAAACTGGTTTCCAAGTCGAGGACGCGGGAGTTGTCAAAGTCGATGCGGTGATCGTGCACCTCGCTGTGTTCAGCTAATGCACTCCTTTGTCTATCGAGCTTGCGGACATCGTTCCTGTGCTGTCGTAGCCTCTCTGGAAAGTTCTTCGTCTCTCCCACGTACGACGCGCCGCACTCTGAACAAGGAATGGAGTAGATCAGATCTTGCGCTCTTTCCCTCGGCAGCCTGTCCTTCGGGCGCGGAAAGAAACGGCCAAGCGTGGAAATTGGCTTGTGTGCTACTCTTATTCCCTGCTCAGACAGCACACGTGCGAGCGCTTCGCTGGTACCCTGAAAGTAGGGAATACACACACGTATGGGCTTGGAAAGCGGCGGGTCAGTGTCCTTTCGAAGGGGTTGGCGGGGATTAGTCTGGCGGCGAGCACCATTCCAACGAAGGATGTCGAGTAGCCGTTCTTTAGAAGGTCGCTTCTGACCACCTGTTCTTCATCTATCCGCTTATTCTCCGAAGAACAAATCCTCCGTGCACGGGTCAGCAGAGCCGAAACCACCGCCTCTTTATGGTGGAAAGGGTAGTTCGAGCTAGCGTCGAGATAGCGACCGGTGTGAGTCGGCTTTCGGTACACCGAGAACTGGAGCATGCCGTCCACCTTTGTCACAAGGACATCAAGGAACGGCAAGCAGTTGTTCTTTTCCCGTTCCACGGTGAACTGAATGGCCGGCTCTATCGAGTTTAGGTGGGCCGTGAATGTGTCTACGGCAGAAGTTTTAAGAATGCAGAAGCAGTCGTCGACATACCGCAAAAATGTCTTCAGAGTGATGTCGGCCGACTGCAATGCTCTTCCTTCCACCGCTTCCATCACGAGGTTCGCCGTTGTGACAGACACAGACGCACCCATTGCAGTACCATTTCGCTGCTTGTAGTACTATCTGTTGACAGAGAAGTACGTGCTGCTGAGACAAACGTTCAGCAGGCGGCTCAGCTCCGTCGACGCTGAGGCTTGTTCTTTCCCCGAGGTTCTTGTCACGCTCTAGTGCCTCCCGCCCTGTGGTCTTCGCCAGCTGGACGGGAACGCTTGTGAACAGGGAGACCACGTCAAAGGACACGAGGCATTCATCTTCGCAAACAGAAACAGGGGACAGGAGTTCAACAAAATGGCTGCTGTTCTTTACGTAGGTCGGCGTGTTTCCCACGAGAGGAGCCAAAGTCTTGTGTAGAAAACTTGACAGGGCTCGAAGTGGAGAAGTTGTGAAATCCACAATCGACCTCAAGGGAACACCGGGCTTATGGATCTTGGGGAGCCCCTAGAAGCCAGGCGCACTATCGTTTCTGCACATCAAACTCAGGTGTAGAGCTCTGGCATCTGGGTGTTTCCCAAACACGTCTCCTAGCAGCTTGTTGAGGTCTCTTTGTACCTGTGCTGTGGGGTCCTTCTTTAATTTGACCTAAGTGTCACTCTCAAGGTGGTGTTGCACTTTGCGGTCGTAGCCTTGCCGGTCAAGGACGACGGTGGCATTCCCTTTGTCTGCAGGCGAGGTGGCAATGGCGGGGTCCTCGCGCCATTGTCATCCCCGCCGACCCCTTCGAAAGGACACTGACCCGCCGCTTTCCAAGCCCATACGTGTGTGTATTCCCTACTTTCAGGGTACCAGCGAAGCGCTCGCACGTGTTCTGTCTGAGCAGGGAATAAGAGTAGCACACAAGCCAATTTCCACGCTTGGCCGTTTCTTTCCCCGCCCGAAAGACAGGCTGCCGAGGGAGAGAGCGCAAGATGTGATCTACCCCATTCCTTGTTCAGACTGCGGCGCGTCGTACGTGGGAGAGACGAAGAACTCTCCAGAGGGGCTACGACAGCACAGGAACGATGTCTGCAAGCTCGATAGACAAAGGACGCGCTCTTCGTCGTCGTCGCTTCGAATGCGAAAACAGTCTCCCACTACACTACCATTGCTTCATGCTCTCGCTCCCGTTCTTTTTGGGCATCTTCAAATAACCTCAGCACCTCCTTTCCTGACAGGTTTCTACTCTTAGCTATCGCCGCCAAACGCTCCCAATCCATCTTCGCAACCCCCGACGATCATGCGTGACTGGGCCTGGAGATGTTAATCCTGGCAAAGGCTCACCAATTATTTGTCACGAGTTTGTGTGGGAGGATCTCGGGAGCGCTTGCTCCGATGGATTGAGAGAGAGTGACGAGACGAGAGGAGTGAAGCGTTAACAAAAAACAAAAGACGTTACTTTATACAACTGCACACCAAGACATACAAAGGACGAAAAAACATCAATACGCACACAAAAGAAAACTAACAAACCAACCTAAACGGCCTAACTACAAATCCTCCGCGTTGAGCGCAGTTCCCACGGGAGTCCCTCAACCTTGGGCCTCGCGTTTACGTGCGCGTCAGCTGCCCGCCGGTCAAAGTGAATTTGGACGCTCTTACGTTGCATCCGACGCGGTGCGTTTCAGAGTCGATGCTCTCTTGGTGTGTCGTGTCCCGTAGCTGTCGTCGACTGATGCTGCTGATGGTGGCCGCCGCTCACGCAAGGTCCTTGTCCGCCGCCTTGCTTCACCTGTGACTTGGCGGGTCACCGCTTAGGCCTAGCCCAGCCTAGGCCTCCTCATATGTGATGTCCGGTCTCCAACCAAGACCGGCCCTCTGTGGCGATTCTTCTGCCGGTCGTCCCGTTCTGCCGGCGAAGGTGGAGCGCTGCGGGTACGCCGGGAACTGTTCGGCCGCTGCCACTCCGAAGTCCGTGCTCGATCGTAAGCCAGATCGACGGCACCCCGGAGCCCGACGCCCTCGTCTCCTCGTCACCAGACCGTAGCTGGCCAGACACCCTTCGTCGACCGGTGCCGCGCAGAGAATGCCAGCTCAGCCTTCTCGATCACCGATCTCTCCTCGGGTCGCGTGCCGCGAGCCCGCTGACATCCAATTATGAACACCGACGTGTCTGTGGCGCGTGCTTTGCCGCGCCACTTCGCCGATCTCTCCATTTGGCCTAGTGGCCTGTGTTTATGGGCCCCTCTTACTCATGACAGGGAACAACAACCAAATTATAATCATCAAAAGTAAAATTTACTCTTAAAGGTGACAAAAAACCCGACGTTTCGGGTCCCACTCGGACCCTTCTTCAGGGGTGACTGGAGGGCACCAGACAGCATCAGTGCTTTAAGGCCTTCTTTTTTGTTTCTTTCTTCTTTCTTCCTTCCTTTCTCACTTTCTCTTTTTCCAGTTCTTCAAACCGAGGGGGTCATCCTAGTGTTGAACCAGGTGCCGGAATCCGCTAAAATCGACACTTGGCATTGCACCTGCAGACCGGTTCACGTTACCAAGTGTCGCCTGAATGTGCCATGATTCCACAAAAAGCCGCTTGTGAAAACTGGTTTCCAAGTCGAGGACGCGGGAGTTGTCAAAGTCGATGCGGTGATCGTGCACCTCGCTGTGTTCAGCTAATGCACTCCTTTGTCTATCGAGCTTGCGGACATCGTTCCTGTGCTGTCGTAGCCTCTCTGGAAAGTTCTTCGTCTCTCCCACGTATGACGCGCCGCACTCTGAACAAGCAATGGAGTAGATCAGATCTTGCGCTCTTTCCCTCGGCAGCCTGTCCTTCGGGCGCGGAAAGAAACGGCCAAGCGTGGAAATTGGCTTGTGTGCTACTCTTATTCCCTGCTCAGACAGCACACGTGCGAGCGCTTCGCTGGTACCCTGAAAGTAGGGAATACACACACGTATGGGCTTGGAAAGCGGCGGGTCAGTGTCCTTTCGAAGGGGTTGGCGGGGATTAGTCTGGCGGCGAGCACCATTCCAACGAAGGATGTCGAGTAGCCGTTCTTTAGAAGGTCGCTTCTGACCACCTGTTCTTCATCTATCCGCTTATTCTCCGAAGAACAAATCCTCCGTGCACGGGTCAGCAGAGCCGAAACCACCGCCTCTTTATGGTGGAAAGGGTAGTTCGAGCTAGCGTCGAGATAGCGACCGGTGTGAGTCGGCTTTCGGTACACCGAGAACTGGAGCATGCCGTCCACCTTTGTCACAAGGACATCAAGGAACGGCAAGCAGTTGTTCTTTTCCCGTTCCACGGTGAACTGAATGGCCGGCTCTATCGAGTTTAGGTGGGCCGTGAATGTGTCTACGGCAGAAGTTTTAAGAATGCAGAAGCAGTCGTCGACATACCGCAAAAATGTCTTCAGAGTGATGTCGGCCGACTGCAATGCTCTTCCTTCCACCGCTTCCATCACGAGGTTCGCCGTTGTGACAGACACAGACGCACCCATTGCAGTACCATTTCGCTGCTTGTAGTACTATCTGTTGACAGAGAAGTACGTGCTGCTGAGACAAACGTTCAGCAGGCGGCTCAGCTCCGTCGACGCTGAGGCTTGTTCTTTCCCCGAGGTTCTTGTCACGCTCTAGTGCCTCCCGCCCTGTGGTCTTCGCCAGCTGGACGGGAACGCTTGTGAACAGGGAGACCACGTCAAAGGACACGAGGCATTCATCTTCGCAAACAGAAACAGGGGACAGGAGTTCAACAAAATGGCTGCTGTTCTTTACGTAGGTCGGCGTGTTTCCCACGAGAGGAGCCAAAGTCTTGTGTAGAAAACTTGACAGGGCTCGAAGTGGAGAAGTTGTGAAATCCACAATCGACCTCAAGGGAACACCGGGCTTATGGATCTTGGGGAGCCCCTAGAAGCCAGGCGCACTATCGTTTCTGCACATCAAACGCAGGTGTAGAGCTCTGGCATCTGGGTGTTTCCCAAACACGTCTCCTAGCAGCTTGTTGAGGTCTCTTTGTACCTGTGCTGTGGGGTCCTTCTTTAATTTGACCTAAGTGTCACTCTCAAGGTGGTGTTGCACTTTGCGGTCGTAGCCTTGCCGGTCAAGGACGACGGTGGCATTCCCTTTGTCTGCAGGCGAGGTGGCAATGGCGGGGTCCTCGCGCCATTGTCATCCCCGCCGACCCCTTCGAAAGGACACTGACCCGCCGCTTTCCAAGCCCATACGTGTGTGTATTCCCTACTTTCAGGGTACCAGCGAAGCGCTCGCACGTGTTCTGTCTGAGCAGGGAATAAGAGTAGCACACAAGCCAATTTCCACGCTTGGCCGTTTCTTTCCCCGCCCGAAAGACAGGCTGCCGAGGGAGAGAGCGCAAGATGTGATCTACCCCATTCCTTGTTCAGACTGCGGCGCGTCGTACGTGGGAGAGACGAAGAACTCTCCAGAGGGGCTACGACAGCACAGGAACGATGTCTGCAAGCTCGATAGACAAAGGAGTGCATTAGCTGAACACAGCGAGGTGCACGATCAGCGCATCGACTTTGACAACTCCCGCGTCCTCGACTTGGAAACCAGTTTTCACAACCGGCTTTTTGTGGAATCATGGCACATTCAGGCGACACTTGGTAACGTGAACCGGTCTGCAGGTGCAATGCCAAGTGTCTATTTTAGGGGACTCGGGGACCTGGTTCAACACTAGCATGACCCCCCTCGGTTTGAAGAACCGGAAAAAGAGAAAGTGAGAAGGGAAGGAAGAAAGAAGAAAGAAACAAAAAAGAACGCCTTATAAGCACTGCTGCTGTCTGGTGCCCTCCAGTCACCCCTGAAGAAGGGTCCGAGTGGCACCCGAAACGTCGGGTTTTTTGTCATCTTTAAGAGTAAATTTTACTTTTGATGATTATAATTTGGTTGGTGTTCCCTTTTTTTTCACCTTTAATTTCGTCCCAACCAGACAGATCTCTGTCAAATCTTCACCTTTAAATCACTGGTGTTTTGCACAGCTTGTCGCTTGAGCTAACCTTCGCTCATTCTTGTCGGTAATGTCATTCATCCATAACCACGTCTTTATCCTGCTTCGCAACGACTCGCGGTGTGTTTTTGTTCGAGCCCATTTAGAGCGAAAAGGGATTATTCCTTTTGGTTGATCAACCAGCATGAATGCTATGCCTCGCTCAGAAAAAAAAACGAATGTTGAATGAGTAGCTACACATATACACTCTAACCATGTCGACCAGTCATGCTAAAACACCTAGCACAACAGAATGGGAAGCACACACACGATCGCTACACTCGCAGCTGATTTCTCCCCAGCTATCGTGAGTGTTCTTCTTCAATAGGCTCTGCACTCGCAATAAAATGATGGCATAGCTGTTGTCAAGTGCTCTCGCTCGTACAGGGCAAAGCTCCAAATAAAGAGTAAACATTACTTGCGTGTTGTGGCAAGGTGGCACTGCAGTGTACGTTTGAAAAGGCGGACATCGCGAAGTCGCCACGGGCAAGCACTTCGCGTACTATGTGGCTAATGCCGGTTAAGCTGAACCACTCGCGATCGGCACCAGTCGCCGTACAAAGAGCGACCGTCGTCACCGACTCGCGGCGAGTTTGTAGCAGAAGCGACCAACACCAGCCAAAATTTTCCACCGAGCGAACTGCGCGCAAGAGAAATTCTAGTACGCTAAAGTGTCGCAAAGATGTGGCGGCGCCACTATCGGAAATCCCTAAGCCGACAAAATGAGCACAAAAGCAGGGGTCTGCCTACAGCGAAGCTCTGGTGAAAGAGCGAGCGGACAAAAGACCACCCGAACCCCACCCTGAAAGTCAGTCCAACTGTCCAGAGCAGACAAAGGCAGCAGGGCAGCTGGAGAACGTAATAATAGCGGGGAACGTAATAATAGCGGGCTCGATGCTCGGAAACGATTCAGGAGAGGCTGAAAGGAGACCGACCAGTAGCTATAGGGACGTTTCCAGTAAAAAAGCTGGGGACAGTAATGCAACAAGCAAGGGAAGAGCTGACTCGTAGAGACCAGGGGCGCAGTTTGGTTGTGATAGCTGGCGGGCTGAACAACGTGTTGAACGGAAGGACCCCAGAAATAGAGAAGAGGTTAACAAAGGGAGTAGATGAGTTGCAGGAAGTGTCCCCCCAGGTGCAAATCGGGGTGCGCACAATCCCCGAGGTACCCTTGAAAGACCGAAACCTGCAAAGAGCAGTTGTCACCGCCAACGAAACGATTTGGCGGGTTAGTCGAGATAAAGGCTTCGAGGTTGTCGACATAAATAGAGAAGTGCACAGATGAGGTGGTTTCCAAAGAGATGGAATCCACTTTGGCCGTAAACTTGGGCATGAGGTGGCCTGGCGCCTAACATGCCGCGCAGTAGCTTTTTTAGGGGGCACGCAAGCCCTCCGGTGTCCACGGTAGAAAGGGAAGAAACATCTATGAGGGACCCTTTGGAACACAGAATTGGTAACAAAGGGAGAAGGGCAAAAGGAAAAGAGAGAAAGAAATCGCAGCGCGGTTTAATAAGCTACATAAATATGCAAGGTGGCAGAAAACCGACAAAATGGTTAGAAATAGAGGAACAGATAGCAGTGTACGCCATTACAGAAACGCACCTTCGGGACTCGGAACAGCCACCAATTATTGCAAATTATGTGTGGGAAGGGTGAAACAGGACAAAATCAGAAAGAAAAGGTGGGGGAATCGGTATGCTAATTCATCGGGAAGCAAACTGGTGTAGGGTTACTTCGACATGTGAAGAGCACCTCTGGGTATCTGGAACGGTAAGCGGGAAGAAAACTATGTTGGGTGTAGTTTTCATGTGGACTGGAAAAAATTGCAAAGAGGAAAATCAGGAGTTACTGAATTGCATAAGCAAGGATATTCAGAAATTTGGTAACGGGGCCGAAATAATCCTCTTAGGAGATATGGATGCTCATGTGCATGACCTCGACGGATATACAGATTATAACGGGAAATTGATGGTAGAGCTCTGCGAGCAACATAGTCTCGATATAGTTAACATGAGTCCTAAGTGCGATGGGCAGGTAACATGGGAGGTCGGAGGCAGGCAGTCAACAATCGATTACTGCCTCATGACAGAACGAATTCACGACAAGTTGAGAGAAATGAGCATAGATGAGGAAGGGAGTAGAAGCTCGGGAAGTGACCATAAGCGCATAACTTTGCTAATGGGCTATGTAGATCATAAAGAGAGCATCGAATTAAAGTCGGGCAGCCCTTTCCTAAGTGAAAAACAAATTAGGAACGCATTCGCAACAATCGAGGACATAGTGAGCAGAACAAAATGCAAAGTGTGCGATTATATTGACCTTCTTAATCTAATAAGGACTGAAATTACGAAAGAGAAACAAAGGAGTTGCTGGAGGGGAAAGCGAAAGCCAAAACCATGGTGGAACAGGGAAATTCTGGACGCAATTGAGAATCGACGGGAAGCATCTCGAATGCATAGGCAGGCAAAAAAGGAGCAGAGGCCACAAGACGAAATCAAACAAAAATTGGAAACATATCTCGAGAAAAAAGCCCTAGTAAAGTTGTGACCGATGGTGCCGAAGGTTCTTCTTCGGGATTCCAGCTCCCCGCTCGGCGTCCTAAACGCACCGTCCGAGACGGTATGGGCGAGTTGGGAAGGAGCTGGCTGCCGCTGGTATGGCGGCGATAGGCTCGCGGGCAAACGTGTAGCAATTGAAGAGGAGGCTCAGAGACTTCAGTTTAAATAAAAGGTAACGAAAACTGTATTTACAATAATATACAAAAGAGAATACATGGAGTTGACTCGTACATAAAAATAAAACTGATGCTGAACTATACGTAGGGCGACCCTACTCCGGCGTAGCCGGCAGTGCGTAGCACTTTTTCCACCCGTCCAGCATGCCCCGTCCCACGGCGGAGCCATCTTTATCAACACAACCGCTCTGCCCCACCGTCTCAGCCGGCGAATCATCTTCACTTCGCTCTGGCATTGGGCAGCGATTCCACCTTTTGTCCCGCCTCCTCAATTGGGGCGGTCCAATTCGTGAAACCACCACCCAATATGTTGACGGTGAGAGGGGTATGTTTGTACAATAATAAAAAAAACACATACATCAGCACTAAACAACACATACATAAAAGTAAGCAATGCCACCCAAGGTCGAAGGGCGATGGCAAAGATATGGCGCCCGTGAAACGCGTTACATGCGCACATGCCGCGTCTGATCAGGCGCAGTTACAGGAAGCGAACGGTGCTCAAAAGACTCGGAACCCCGAAAGAGTTATTGTTGTAAGGAAACGTTCTCATGGGAAAGTTGGTCCGTCAGCGCGTCTGCTTCTGGCTATTTCGTCAAATAAGCCTAGCCGCACCGACTTTCTTAGACGCGTGCTACCCCACGGCGTGCGAGGAAGGGACGCTTGAACAAAAGCCATTCGGCGGCACGCGTGGTCCACAACCCAGTGACCACAAAGCGGCGCTTCCGACGCCGAACAACAAAAGGCTCGCGCGTCTTCGTGGCTGTCAACACCGGCTCGTCTCACGCCGCCGCCACGATCAGCCCAGCCACCCCAGGTCGTCGTGATGATGCACGCGGTGCGGTCTACAGAACAACCGATATGCAGCTATCACCGCGTGCTCACGCACAAAAGGGCGGCCTCCATTCAGGCAAGCGGGGTGGACGCTTTGTCTCTCCGCGGTACGGAGAATTGGGGATTGGCTTCCACATCGGCTCGTCCGCCAATTTCGCAAGAACTGCCTTCCGAACCACCGCCAGCTTCCTCCTTGCGCGCGCAGGCGCTCACAAGGTCCTGTGTACATGTACACTGGAACGCCGCAGGGCGTCCTAAAGGTCCAGGCCGTCCGGGGTCCGCCTGTGTCACCGCCGCGACCACTGTCCAAGCATCCCCCTCTTAGCCCCGCAGCGGGGTGCCCGTGTCCCCAGAAGACGCGGAAGACACATATGAGGAAAGTAAAAAAAAATGAACAAATACGGCCGGGGTACGATAAGCGGAAAGTCCATGCCGCGAAACGCATCCGATTGACCGACGCCGCCCGTCGCCGAGTGAAATCTTAAAGAAAAAAAAAAACGCGCCTCGCTAGCGGCAGGCTTACACCCCCCACCCAAGACTTCGCAACGACTTGGTTACAGCGTTGCCGAAGCGGGAACACGACGAAAAAGCCGGCCGCCATTATCGCTAGAAGGCGCAGAAACCAGAGGGAGGCATACACAACAACCGCAACTACGCTAACCGTGCGCATAGTTTGTGATAAGCTCCTTATCCTGCAGCGACAGACTTCCTGTCTAGCCAGAAATCAAAGAATGACATTGGCCAAATATAAAAAATAGATATACCATAAACAAAATAGAAATATTGTTCGCAGTGCAAAGTAATCTATAACGCAAACACTGCGCTCCGCCGCCGTTGATAATGGGTCATGCACACCACGCAACTCCGGCAAGTGCGATACACTTATGCGGGCTAAAAAAACACAATCCACAAGGGCAACCAAACTGTACGGAACTGGCACTAGCTCTGGTCCGCTCACAGCATGACAAGCACATAATCTCACTGCCACGACAAAAAAAAAAACAATCGAAAAGGAAAGAAATAAATTCATAAAACAGCAACAGGCAACCTCATCAAACGCAAGCCAGTTCCACTGCTAATAAAACACACTAATAAACACGAGTTACGAAGCGGGCGCGAATACCCATGCATGAAAATATACCTTAATATTAATCTGCAAAGCTGTCTCAGCGTGACTACTCATTATCCATAATGCAACATGCCGTAAGCATGTGCTTGCACTTACTACATAACCGCATGAGCTAATCCAACACCAGACACTGACAGGTTACATCATCAAATGTCATGCGCATGACGCAGTTCCCAAGGAACACACATAAAAAAAAGAAGCACCACCACTGTTGGATAATGTCCACCACAGAAACACCTAGTGTTCAATGTTCACTGCTCAGTGGCGCACGGTGTCCACATAGTTCAGCACTTCACCCACACAATGAAGTTGCTCCAGCCCCACCGCTCTCTGCTGATCGCGGTCGAGCCACAATGCAAACAGTTCTAACCCTTATAGATAATCAAAGCTCTTCAGTTAGCCCTGTTCTTGCCAGCTAATCTGCGACGTTAGGGGTGGAATAGGCATTAGCATTACCTTGCTTCACCACCTGGGTCAAAAGAATGCACGAAGAATCTAAAAACAAACATGCAGCCACGGGCCGCCCACTTGCATACACCTGCCGCCCCCGTACGATTAGCTCCCGTCGCAAAGGACACTTCAATAGCTACCCCACAAAAACTGTGATTACAGATGGTTCGATCCCTCAAAGTAGCTACCGATATCGACCGCCCTCCACGTATCAACTCAGTTACGGTGCTAACGCACGAAGGGCCTCCCATCTCCTCGGCGGGCCGACGCCAACAGAAGCTCGATTGCAAGGGGTGCGCCTCAAAGGTGTGGGGGCTGTTGTCCCCGCAGTGTGCCTGCGATCGCCCACGCCACAAGGTCCCAGCCTCAAACCTGTCGGCGCTTGCCTCCCCTGCCTCAGCTACGCTATGTCCTATCTGGGCTAATTCGCTCCGCGGCTCCTCTTTTGATTCGGGCAGCTCACATGCAACCGCAACCGGTGCCGCTTCAGCGGTGTCAACGGGCTTTAACCAGGAAGCCATCGAATGTGCACCTGACACGCGGTCCGCTTCACAGTTTCCGCCGCGCGGTCGTTCCACTAAGCTGGTCTCCACTGCTGCCCCTGCACTCGGCGATGACGCGATCATCCCTACCTCACGGCCGCAACAGCTATCGCCAAGCGGGTCGAAGCTCGGGCACGACCCCTGCAATTCGGATACCTCCTGATACTGCTTCGGAGAAGCAGCATCCTCCCGAGCATTCGCCTCCGCTATGAGATCAGAGCCTAACTCTGTCTCAAGTCCGGCAGTTCGTGCTGCCGTTAATGCAGCGTGCGTCTCGTTTTCCACGCACTGCGAAAACAGAGGTGCAGTGTCGGGACTATCCCCGGCCACGACGTCAGAGCACGGCCCCACACTGCGACCAGCCGCCTGTGTCGTGAGCAACACACCCGGCATTTGCTTCTCGGGCTCTGACGAGGCGGCCCATTCCCGCTCTGTTCGCAATACGCCTGCAGACACTGCTGCCTTTCCCGCTGCCAACGAGTTCGCAGCGGGCTCCGAGTCCGCCCTGCACTCTATTGCCTCGTCTACCTGCTCCGCACGCGGAGCTCTCGCCTGCTTCAGTTTTGTCAACTCTATCAGGAGTTGCAGCTGTCTACGACGCTCCTGAGCCAGCATCAAATTCAACTCCATTTCCTTCTCCGTGAGCTCTCGAGTTTGTCCTAACTCATAGTTTACGTGGGCCAAATACGGCCACACGGCACTGGAATTAATTCCTGTCATTTCAAATGACGTCCCCTCGGCTCGAACACGACAACAGGAGCGGGAGAAAATGGAGCCGAAGCAACTCACTCAGTTTCGAAGTAGATCTCCGTCACTGCTGTCGGTGGTTCACCCATGAGCCTTGACGGTTGGTACAGCAAGCTGCTGAGGATGCCTTGTCGAGGACTGCCTTAAACCAGCCGTGCCTCGTCGCCGTCGTAGATGGCGATGGGATGTTCTGCCTTCCGCCGGGCCCCCAGTCGAAGGCTCGCGCTTGTGGCCGTCACCGGAGGTGACGCCAGTCAAATCTGCCTTGCTTTGATGACTTGTTCGATTTCTCCGTTTCTTCGCTCTTCAGCCAGTGAGCCTATCCTGTCGACTGCGCCAGTAAAGTTGTGACCGATGGTGCCGAAGGTTCTTCTTCGGGATTCCAGCTCCCCGCTCGGCGTCCTAAACGCACCGTCCGAGACGGTATGGGCGAGTTGGGAAGGAGCTGGCTGCCGCTGGTATGGCGGCGATAGGCTCGCGGGCAAACGTGTAGCAATTGAAGAGGAGGCTCAGAGACTTCAGTTTAAATAAAGGTAACGAAAACTGTATTTACAATAATATACAAAAGAGAATACATGGAGTTGACTCGTACATAAAAATAAAACTGATGCTGAACTATACGTAGGGCGACCCTACTCCGGCGTAGCCGGCAGTGCGTAGCACTTTTTCCACCCGTCCAGCATGCCCCGTCCCACGGCGGAGCCATCTTTATCAACACAACCGCTCTGCCCCACCGTCTCAGCCGGCGAATCATCTTCACTTCGCTCTGGCATTGGGCAGCGATTCCACCTTTTGTCCCGCCTCCTCAATTGGGGCGGTCCAATTCGTGAAACCACCACCCAATATGTTGACGGTGAGAGGGGTATGTTTGTACAATAATAAAAAAAACACATACATCAGCACTAAACAACACATACATAAAAGTAAGCAATGCCACCCAAGGTCGAAGGGCGATGGCAAAGATATGGCGCCCGTGAAACGCGTTACATGCGCACATGCCGCGTTTGATCAGGCGCAGTTACAGGAAGCGAACGGTGCTCAAAAGACTCGGAACCCCGAAAGAGTTATTGTTGTAAGGAAACGTTCTCACGGGAAAGTTGGTCCGTCAGCGCGTCTGCTTCTGGCTATTTCGTCAAACAAGCCTAGCCGCACCGACTTTCTTAGACGCGTGCTACCCCACGGCGTGCGAGGAAGGGACGCTTGAACAAAAGCCATTCGGCGGCACGCGTGGTCCACAACCCAGTGACCACAAAGCGGCGCTTCCGACGCCGAACAACAAAAGGCTCGCGCGTCTTCGTGGCTGTCAACACCGGCTCGTCTCACGCCGCCGCCACGATCAGCCCAGCCACCCCAGGTCGTCGTGATGATGCACGCGGTGCGGTCTACAGAACAACCGATATGCAGCTATCACCGCGTGCTCACGCACAAAAGAGCGGCCTCCATTCAGGCAAGCGGGGTGGACGCTTTGTCTCTCCGCGGTACGGAGAATTGGGGATGGGCTTCCACATCGGCTCGTCCGCCAATTTCGCAAGAACTGCCTTCCGAACCACCGCCAGCTTCCTCCTTGCGCGCGCAGGCGCTCACAAGGTCCTGTGTACATGTACACTGGAACGCCGCAGGGCGTCCTAAAGGTCCAGGCCGTCCGGGGTCCGCCTGTGTCACCGCCGCGACCACTGTCCAAGCATCCCCCTCTTAGCCCCGCAGCGGGGTGCCCGTGTGCCCAGAAGACGCGGAAGACACATATGAGGAAAGTAAAAAAAAAAAGAACGGAAGAAAACTATGTTGGGTGTAGTTTTCATGTGGACTGGAAAAAATTGCAAAGAGGAAAATCAGGAGTTACTGAATTGCATAAGCAAGGATATTCAGAAATTTGGTAACGGGGCCGAAATAATCCTCTTAGGAGATATGGATGCTCATGTGCATGACCTCGACGGATATACAGATTATAACGGGAAATTGATGGTAGAGCTCTGCGAGCAACATAGTCTCGATATAGTTAACATGAGTCCTAAGTGCGATGGGCAGGTAACATGGGAGGTCGGAGGCAGGCAGTCAACAATCGATTACTGCCTCATGACAGAACGAATTCACGACAAGTTGAGAGAAATGAGCATAGATGAGGAAGGGAGTAGAAGCTCGGGAAGTGACCATAAGCGCATAACTTTGCTAATGGGCTATGTAGATCATAAAGAGAGCATCGAATTAAAGTCGGGCAGCCCTTTCCTAAGTGAAAAACAAATTAGGAACGTATTCGCAACAATCGAGGACATAGTGAGCAGAACAAAATGCAAAGTGTGCGATTATATTGACCTTCTTAATCTAGTAAGGACTGAAATTACGAAAGAGAAACAAAGGAGTTGCTGGAGGGGAAAGCGAAAGCCAAAACCATGGTGGAACAGGGAAATTCGGGGCGCAATTGAGAATCGACGGGAAGCATCTCGAACACATAGGCGGGCAAAAAAGGAGCAGAGGCCACAAGACGAAATCAAACAAAAATTGGAAACATATCTCGAGAAAAAAGCCCTGGTACAGAGTTTAGTTGAAACCAAGATTAAAGGCCAAAGTGAACGGTGGATATCGGACATTCGCGAAAAGAAAGACGCATCTCGGCTTTTTTGGAACCACCTGAAATCGCTGGGTAAGAAAACTGTAACTATGCGACGGCACATTGTGGATGAAGAAGGAAATAAATTGGAGGGGTACGACGCACTGACTTATATTCGAAACGCAACAGCCGATTCCTTTAAAAAAATGACGCGCCTCCCTTTATACGACGTGTAACAGTAGCAAGGAAGACCAAATGGAAGAACTAGTTGTGGAAAATTTCAATTGGAAGAAGGCGGATGAAAACATTCCCAAACGCGCAGCCACAGGATTAGATGGGGTTAGCATTACTGTAATAAATGAGCTCGGAAGAAACAGCAAAGAAGCCCTGTTAAAAGCGATTGAAAAAAGCTTACAGGACAGGTGAACACCGGACAGTTGGCGTCAAAGTAGGATGAAGTTCATTTATAAGTGCAAGGGAGAGAAAAATAACATTCGCTCATATAGACCTCTGACCATTACATCAGTACTCTACAGGTTGGCGATGCAGGCAATTAAATTAAAAATGCAGATATGGACAGAGCATAATGGTACTTTTGGTGAACTCCAAAATGTATTTCGAGTCGACAGGAGATTGGATGATAACCTTTTTGCGCTTATGCAGTGTATAGAAATAGCCGGAAAAGAGAACAGACCGTTACATTTGGCATTTTTGGATATTAAGGGTGCGTACGGCAATGTAAATCAGAATATTTTATGGCACATAATGAAAGAGGCTGGTATAGGGGATGACTGTATAGAGCTCTTAAAGGAAATATACAGTGGAAATACAGTATGTGTGGAATGGGAAGGTGTGGCGAGTAATGGTAGAATGGAGGTCGTCGATATAGGTAAAGGGTTGAGACAGGGGTGCCCGTTGTCCCCACTATTATTCATGCTTTACATGAGGAGAATGGAGAAAGCATTGGAGATAGCAATATTAGTTTTAAGCTGTCACACAGACAGGCAGGTATAGTGGTAGAACAAAAGCTCCCCGGGTTGTTTTATGCAGACGATATTGTGCTATTCGCAGACAGTCGAACAGATTTGCAGGGTCTGGTTAATGTATGTGGTCGGGAATGTGAAGATTTAGGACCAAAATTTAGTGTGGCAAAATGCGGTTGGATGATATTCAATGACAGCAACGATCAGACCATATTAATACAGGGCGAGGAGATACCCAGAGTACGAGAGTACAAATACCTCGGTATGTGGATAAATGATGGGATAGATACATAAAGTACAAGAAAAAGCTATGATGGTTAAAGGAAAGCGGAATTCCGCAATAATGAAGCATAGAGCGCTGTGGGGTTACAACAGGTACGAGGTAATTCGCGGTTTGTGGAAAGGTGTAATGGTGCCAGGACTTACATTCGGAAACACGGTGGTGTGCTTGAGGTCAGAGGTACAATCAGGGCTGGACGTGAATCAGAGGACGGTTGGACGTCTCGCATTGGGCGCCCATGGGAAGACCACAAATGAGGCTGTTAAGGGGGATATGGGATGGTCTGACTTTGAGGGAAGGGAAGCTCAGAGTAAAATTAGGTACGAACAGAGATTAAGGAATATAAAAGAAAGTAGGTGGGCAGCGAAAGTATTCAGGTATTTGTATAGGAATAACGTTGACTCACAATGGAGGAAGAGAACTAGGAGGCTTACCAGTAAGCATACAGCCAGTAACGAAACGGATGGGACGAAAAAGAGCGTTAAGAGCATGGTCAGAGCGGCGGAGAAGTCGGATTTGATAGCAGGAATGGAGAAGCCGGCATTGAACAACTACAGAAAAGGGGAAGAAGAAATCAAGAGAGAAAAATTATAGAATATCCACGGAGTGAATGATGATGAGTGGGCGAAGCTCGGGAGGTTCATCGTAGATCGTGCCGAGTTCCGGATTAATTTAGTTAACGCGCACGCTACGAATCCTTATGGTTCAACTATGCACAAGTGGAATCTCCCACCGGCACTTCATTGCAAGTCAAGATCCAGTGCCTATATATATATATATATATATATATATATATATATATATATATATATATATATATATATATATATATGGGTGGCCAGTGAACGGTTCTCCAACGCGAGCAGTCGGTATTTCTCAATCAAGAAACTCGCTAGGAGACGCTGCCTGCGCCAACGTTGTCTCTCGCGGATGAGGGCGCGTTCTCCTTCTTTGCGAGCTGGTAGAGCGTTCATCTGAGAAAGAGCGTTTCCATAGACAACGCGCGCCTTTCGCTCTCTCTCGCTCTCTCACACACAAGACAGCACTTGCCGAGGGCACGCGCCCTCGCCCTCGCCCTCGGTTACGCCTGACATGGGACAAGGTTAGACTAAGAGGAGCTTCGCCCCTAAAAATCTAACGATAATTCAAAGGGAAGTGCTTTACTGTTTCAAGCAATGTCCGGTTGCCTGAGAACCCGAAGTTACAGAGCGAAATTCAATAAAGAAGGGGATACATGTACATGCTGTGGAAAAGCTAGGGAAACGACAGATCATATTTTCATTGAATGTACAGATGTCCACCCAGGTGTAGCTGTAGACACTACCCTACAGGAGGCCATGGGTTTCAGGGGTAGCACGGGAAAACTGAAGATGTCGCAAGGTAGTTCGGGTAAGGTTGTTACGTCACAAGGAACGATAATAGATAAAATAGGTAGGCGAGGAGAAAAATTAGTTGTGAAAATATGTGTGGTTCGGGAAAAGAAATGTTTGTAGAGGAAAAAGAAATAAAGCTTGGTGGCCCGGCTGCGTAATTTCACTACATATCCGCAGCAATGCATAGGACGCGTTCTGCGCCGCCATTGGCCGCACGCGAGCCCCACGTCATGAGAGCCGCCCGCTACGCATTTCCGGTAAGTTTGCTCACACACAGGCAGTCGCGCAGTGCCCGCCTCCGACGACGGTCGCCGTTCCTACGAACGCGGCGGAGTGGGGGGAGGAATCCGGCGGTGCGGTTGGGGTTGCGTCGCCTTCGATTCTTCGATTGTGTTTTCCTTTCGCTGGTGGGTTTTCAAACCTGCGCCAGTTAAGGGTAAACGCGGTGCGCAAGAGACGCTGGTTTGACGCTTGCTGTGTGAGTGCTAGGTGCCGCTCTTTCATCCTTTTTTTGGGCGCTGAGAGCTGTGGGAAAAAGGAGGGAAAACAAAGAAAGATGTCGGATGCGCATGTGTGTGTTTTTTGTTTTGGTTTTTTCTCTCTTTCGGGGTGAAGTAGAGAATTTATCAAGGGGCTACGAGGCTCGGCGCCTCGGGGGGAAACTATTATTACTAACACAACTGCTCCGAAGGAGCCGCTTAATGTTCTTTTAAAAACGCAATCGCGTTGGGTCTCAGCGGCGGGCGCGCCAGCGCCCGTCGCTGACGCGCCTGGCTCTGGCAGTAGTGACACGAGCAAAATAGTGAGAGCGCCGAAGGCGCACCGCGAAGCGGCGACGTATGTCAACGGGCCCTCCACTGACACGGGCGAACCACGGACACGCTTAAAATAGCTATATGGCAGGAAATGCGCCGGCAGCGATAAAAATGCCGGCAGCCTTCCCGCGCCAGGCTACTCTCTCTGCCGGCTGCCGGCGCGTGCGACTGTAAACATTTACCGGAAATGCGTAGGCGGGCTGACGTGGCCTCGCGTGCGGCCAATAGCGGCGTCTGTGCATTGCTCCGGATATGTTAAGAAAATACGCGGCCCGGCTACCGCCCCGTTATAAAGGGGACGCTCCTAATATCCATCCATCCATCCTAGACATTCTGTCCCTAGGTGCCTAGAACTGGTAACAATCGACCTATTCAACCGGGCTACGTCACGAAGATGCGGTGGCGCTGTTGTCGGGAGTTTTGGTTTCGCATGGTAGGCATCCGCCGGCGCGCCTACCGTAGCAGCCGCTGAGTTTTCGCTGGTGCGGGCGCTGCTCATCACCGTGCAATGAAGAAAAGTGTTCACCGATGACCTGCGCCGTGGGTTGGTTGCTCATCAACCAACAAGATATGTGCGATAGGTTTTTATCGGTTTCCTGCCTATGTCTGGGGGGACGAACATGTAATGCCGGCTCATCGGTTATGCGCCGAACTTATTCGTCACGACTAAGCATATATGTGTAATTATTTAGTGCAGCTTGTTTCATTTGAGAGAAATAGCATTGTCACAAGTTTGTGAAGTGTAATGCTCGACACCAAGTTTCTTGGCATAAACAATGTGTGGACACAGAGCGATTACGCTTACCGCAAAGCGCGCACTACATTAGCTTAGCACAATGTGCAGAATTAATCGCGGTCGCCGTGCATTATTGAAGTGAGGAAGTTATAGATACGTCATACGAATTTCATTGACTCGAGTTAAATAAATACATAAGGGCTTAATTCACGTAGCCGGGAGCGAAAGGCCGATTACAGCGATGCCTTTGCAAATCGCTTGCGGCTGCAATAGTATATGCATAAGAGAAGTGTACTGGGCAATGCTGTAGTGGTTGTGACGCGCTTTACATTTTTTCCGAGCGTCAGACTGCTCGAACTAAATACACGCTTCAAATTCCGCCACGTCGTTTCAGGACTTTACTCCTTCACGATCGCAACTGAGCGTATATGGGCAGAGCCGCGAGCTGCGGTGTTACGCGCGCCTTCCTAGCGTTTATTCGAGAACCTTGTCCTTGGCTCGTAATTGTTTGTGTGTGTGCGTGCGCGTGCGTGTTATCACAGCCGTATTTAATAGGTGATAGCGTCACCAATATCGCTCTTTTTTATGCTTGAGTAACTAATCCGATACATTTGTTTGTGCACAAGGATTTCGCGTAGAGATTAGAGGCTTTAGTTCGAAACAGTATTTTAGCTGAGGTATTTTCAAGTCGTATTTGCCTAAACCCGTCTCCAGGTGGTTCATTCTTGCTCTAGTTAGCGAATTAAAGCATACGCATGAAGCTATATCATTCGCATCATGTGGCAAGGTGCTTGTCGTTTCAATCAGTTTCTCACATCTTGTCATAGCAGGGCGTTGGTGTATTCTTTTCTACATTCATTGAATGCTTCCTATAGAGCTCATGCAACATCATCTCACGCGGCTGCCCGTCGCAAATTGTTGAAACCACGCCGTCGGCGCTCCGACGCCCGGTGCTCGGAGGCATGCGTCCGCACACGCTATGCCGGCGGCGGTGGCGCGACCATGCAGGGCCGCGGTGAGCGCCGGGTGAGCGTAGTCTCCGCGCCGCGACGTCGATACAAGCCCTGGTTATATCGCCGGTGCCTACCACTGTTCATCAACATGGAATAGGTGGGATGTACGACATTTGGACGCTTGCTCTATCTATTGGCCTCGAAATCGACATGTAGATGGCAGCCCTGTCACCGCATGAGTGTGGATAGGCGTTCGCCGGCGTGCATTGAAATGTACGCAACGGCACTCTGTTGTGAGCGGTTTGAGGCAGCTGTTAGCTAAATAAAAGCAGTAATTACAGTCAAACGGTAATGCATACGTCCTTCAATCTCGCGTCAGTGCAGTAATCACGCAAAACGTTTTTATTGCACGTGAAGGAAGCGTGATATGGCATTCAACGGGGCACTGACATCAACCAACCTGTCAGTTTGACTTCCTCGGCGGTTTTCTCCGTCTATTTTTCTTTCACCATACTTCAGTTCTCTTCTGTCTACAATCCTGGCATTGCTGTTACGCGACTGAAAGAGTTCTCTCTCATTTTTTGCTACTAGCTACAACAACAAAAAAGGGCTGTTACTGCGCATTTAGTTGTAGTAGCAGCTTATCTCCTCCGCTGTATCACTTACGTGCACACTTGCGTTTAAATGCCTTGCATGTCATGTTCCATGAAACGCAAAGCAGTCAACTGGCTCAGTTAGTCAACCTACGTGACTGCATACGCCGCCTGAGTACTAAGCACGATATTTGACACGCGCCTATATTGAGTAAATGTTTTAATAACCCAACGCATAGCTTTCTTCGCATGATTACTTTGTTCTTTTTGCGCACATGAGAAAAGAGGTGTTCTTCAAGCTAAAACCGTCCGATATTTTCCGTCATGCTCACAATCACATATCGCGAGACGATATCACTGCAGCACTACATCTACACGTTCATGTTTCCCGCTTATGTTATTCATAAGGACGCTAAGTGCATTTTGCCGTATTTGAAATACGCAGCAGCAGCCGAATGAAATAACTGTGCCGAAACGGAGGTGTGACGATGCAGCACGCTCGCAATACAGGCGCTCAATGATTTTAAGATAGAGCAAAGACTGCAGCGCAAAGTCAAATAATACTATAACTAATACTTTTATGCTTCGATAAGAAGAGATGAAAGCATGGTGGTCTAAATTTGCCTGGCTCGGGGAACACACACCTTCCCCGGCTCGGGGAACAAACATACTGGGGGATATGTGTGGCGTACGCGCGCATATAAAAGCGCAGTGGCTAGCAGACGACGCAAGGAGCTATCCACACTTGGGAGCTTCGTCCACTCTCCGCTAGGTGCCGACTGTGTTCGATCTCGAAGTCAATAGGCAGACGCCACGACCGACGTCGTTTGTAATCCATCGCGAGCTCGTCATGGGGCGCTTCTTTACGCCACTAGCATTTTCACTCGGCCGCTGGTTCATATGCGCAATCGATGCGAAGAACAAAGGTAAAAGGGAAAGGAGCAGCTTCACCGAGATGGGCGGTGTCATTGTTTGCTTTGCGTGCATCGTGTACTGTGCGATGACAGTGCACGTTCAAGAACCCCTGGTGGCCGAAATTTCATGGGCCCTCCGTTACAGCACGTGGGCGCCGCCATGTTGCCTACCAGGAGGCGCCGTCCCTGATCGGACAACCTACCGATTCTACCGGTGTGTGCGAACGCTCAGGTCTGCATGGCCGGTATACGGACGGCTGCTGTTGCACCAGGTCTTTGTCGTTCTGGCGCGCTCAATTTCGTATACACCGTTTTCTCATGGGCGCCGCCATGTTGCCTAGCGGGCGGAGCCCTCTCCGATCTAGATACCCACTGGCTGCCCCGCCACGGTGGTCTAGTGGCTAAGGTACTCGGCTGCTGATCCGAGGGTCGCGGGATCGAATCCCGGCCGCGGCGGCTGCATTTCGATGGAGGCGAAATGTTGAGGCCCGTGTGCTGCGCGATGTCAGTGCACGGTAAAGAACCCCAGGTGGTCGAAATTTCCGGAGCCCTCCACTACGGCGTCTCTCATAATCAGAACTGGTTTTGGGACGTAAAACCCCACAAAACAACAACAACAACCCACTGGCTTGGGCGAACGCTCGCTTTTGCATGGCCGGTATGGGGGCGGCTGTAGTTTCGGTCGTTTTTGTTTAGTTCTGGCGCGCTCAGTTTCACATAAATAGGGGCTCTGTATATAGTAAATGAGTCTGTGCGACTTTCTGACAAGTTCTGGGCCTGCTTTTAGAGCCGAGTATTGTGCAGCGCGAAAGAAACAGACATCAAGGAAGCCACAACAGACATGTGCGGGCGCTGACTTCCAACTGCCTTTTTTTTTTTGAAAAAGGCAAGCCATATTTTATGGGCGCGAACATGATATCAGCTACATAGAATAACTACAAAGAAGCTGCATTTCCTTATCAGTAAGTTTCAAACTTGGCGGAGCTCACGCACCTTTCCCCGCTTTCCTTATTTGAGCTGCCTCTAAGATTTCTCTTTCGGTTTTTCTCTTCGCGTGTTTAAGGAATGTGGTCTTATCCACATTGCAACGCTGTGGAAGCGCTGTGCATCGCTGTGGAAGCTACAGCTCTTTTCGGCCAATCCGGAGGGCGAACTCATGTTAAACGTGTCCTTCCGCGGCTCGTCATCTGCCAATCTCGAGCGCTGCATTGCCACCTGCAGCCCTGAAAGGAGGAGGATGAAGCGGGGTGTGTGTGGTCGAACAGTGGCATTTTGTCTCGCTTCGGAAGGATTCTGTGCTCGATGGCATCGTAGCCTTGGCTCTGCTGCACGGAACTACTGAAACAGACTATACTCCCGAAGCCCAAGTGCCTGCGGGTCGTCTTCACCGCTCAGCAACACGCTACCCGCTGGTCGGCTCCTTGCAGCAGGCGGGGCGCAAGAATACCCTACAGTGAAGATGGCTAGAGGCCACATGTGAGGCTGAGTGCGCGCCCATGATCAGCCTCGGAAGTGAGGTGTGTGTGTGTGTGTGTGTGTGTGTGTGTGTGTTGCGTTGTGTGTGTGTGTGTGTGTGTTGTGTGTGTGTGTGCGCGCGCAATATTTGATGGCTATGGCCGGTGGCGATAAGAAGAATGCTGGATCTTCAGCTGCCGGTCAGGGAGGTAGCGTAACCGATGTTTCGCAGTGCTCGCCCCTGACTCGGACGCGTGGTGTTGATTAGCTCGCTGTACGCGATGTGATGACATCGCGAAACTCTCCCTGCACTCCGGAAAGCCAAGCTATAACTTTTGATTTCCAGACACTGGATTACTTTAACAGTGCGTTTTTAGTTTTGTTTACTTCCATGGCCATTAACTGTGCTATGATTGTCGGGGAACATGGTGGTACAAGCTTTGATTAGGCAGTAACAAATTATTTCACAGCGCTCAAAGCGTCGATGCCCTATCTTTTTTTGTTTGTTTTAATGTTCGGCCTTCACATGGCCGATCATCTACGACACACCCAACTGTTTCACGGAAACAGTAGCCTGATAAAGATTCCCCGCGTCATTTACATGCAGTGTTCATTGCTGGATTTTCTGTTTCCAATTTACAGGACCAGTGCGGAGCAAGAATTTTACATACGCGCTGGTTATCCCTGTCGAGAAGTGAGGGAATACCTCTGTGTCAACTCCACCGATCGCCGTGCCCGGAGTTGCGAACGATCGAGGCGCGTCGTATTAAATGTAACAAAACAATACAATGAACCGAAAACAATTGCGGCAATTAACACACCCGCCTATGTTCACGAGTGGCGCTACGATGTTTCGTACTTTTTGCGCAGGACTGTACTCGAGCGCTTAAATTCGTTCTGTCGCCTTACCGGCGACAAAGCGAATTTCACGGCACTTGCAGATTTGTATCCTGTATAGCTTCCTGTAGCGTAACAACAACAATCAACAAGAAAAGCAGAGTCCACAGCCGTAAACACTACGCGCATCTGTTGACGCGCATCGCACACTTCCTGCGACAACACTGATTTTGTTTCTGTTGTAAGTGCAAACAAAACAGCATAGTGGCTTCCCATTATCCTTCTGCTCGCTAAAATAGTGATATAAGAGACAAAAACCTGCAAGGTGGCCTACAACACGCATAAACTATTCGACGACGCCACACATGCAAGCAACGGCGCGCGCGCTCCATGTCGTATCGCACACACCAGGAGACTTATCAGGAGGGGAAGGGTGGCTCCCATCAGCAGTGGCTCCCGCTGAATAACCTTAGAGTTAACCATCGGTACAGTTTGACATGGTCGTATGTCGTCTCAAGGAAATAGATTTAACGGAGCAAATAATTAAGGCTATGCACGAGTGACTCGCGTGACGTTTGATGTTTTTTTTAAGTTTGTACACTTGTTCGTGAAGATCTTGACAGGCTGCATAACTCTTGAAGTGAATAGATAATATTCTGACTTTATGACCCAGTTCAGAATATGTGTGAGCACTCAGTATGCGCGTTTGCCAGATGCTGTCGTTGAAAGGCTTAAAGGGACCGTCTACCGTCCTTCATCGCTCTCCCGTTTTTGGCTCAATAGAAAGCGTACCTTTCGAAGTGTCCCAGCGTGCAGTGGTTTCTCCAGAAACTGAATAGAAATTATTAAAACGCAATTTTTTTATCTATGAAATCGCTCCTTTCCTAGTGTAGGCATGCCAGCAACACTGGGTACCGCGCATGATGCGTCGTCGTCTCCCTGGAAACCCTCTCGGGCGCGGGAGGCATCTCAACGCGAACCGGCTTCAAGGTCGACATTCCAGAGGCGACGACGAGGAGGAGAGGCGAGGGAAAGTCGGCGCGCGGGGTTGCTTCTCGGACATGCAGCGCCGCATGCATGACCACGGCCGGTCTGGACGCGCGCGCTCGCTCTCTTTTACGGCCTGAGCAGCTGCCACGACTACAATGGATCTGTTTCTATACAGGACGACGGCGCGTTCCGCGCGAGGGCGTCGCGAGCCAACCCCCCAAAGCGGGTTGCTCTGCATGCGCTTCGTATGGTAAACCAGCTGTTCCCGGCCACTTTACCCTACTAATTATTTTTTCCGCATGTAGAAAGTGGTGGAAGCAGTACAGGTGCGTGTGGGGGACAGTCTGGCTTTCTAGGTACTCATGCACTCGGCAAAAGAAGAGGCACACTCAGTGCTACTAGAAACAAGAATGGGTTGGCTGGTTGGTCAAACTTGACCATCTTATATTTGATGGAGGTGAAAATGCTTGGGGTTTGTGCGCTTGGATTTAGGTGCACCCTAAAGATTACCAGGTGGTCGAAATTCCCGGACCCTTCCACCACGGCGTCCTTCATAAACATAACGCAGTTTTCGGATGATAGACGGCATGCTGATGCAGATGTCCCGAAGTGCGTCCTTCTGCTCAGTTTCTACAATGAGACGGATTTGCTCAGCCTTGTGGCGAACCGCTCAATTGTGTGATTGTCAAAATGTTTCCCGGAGCCATCATATGAGATTGTGACGTTCTTCGAGAAGGCAGTGAAATATCTTACCGAAAGAAAATCCTCGAGACACTGCAATTTACTGTTCAGTCATATCTTGAAGATTCGCCGCTTCTGGACTGTCCGGAAAGGTGTGGACAAGAGTCACGCCAGAGTGTCGGCGCACATCATCTCTGAAAAGTTTCTCCGGATTCTTCTTGTGAACTACACAAAAAGGTTAACAGATCAGAATGACAAGCCTTCTGGCTATATTCACAAGCCCACGCGGAAACATTTACGGCTGTGAACGATGTGACTACTTTAAACTCTCTGTAAGCATCACGACAGTGTTTTACCAGCAGTGCTTTTTTTTATTTTTCAGTTCTTCTTGTGCATTATATTATTTTAGTACCAAGGACAACATTCTGTATGATGCTGAACGGTTTCTGTGAAAGTTCTTTATTTTTCTTCGCCTGCGGCGTACGTTATTGCATAAAAAGATTTTTCTCATCTCTTTACTTGCACGCTGAAGACCGCGTCTGGACACGTGAGAGCTTGGGAATTTATATGCATCCAGGGACTCAGCGTGGTGTGGTGCGAGTTTTATTATTATTATTATTATTATTATTATTATTATTATTATGTTCCTTCTGCTGTGATTGCGACTCACGGCTACTTGTGGGGAGTGTGACTTTCCCCTTTTCGAGGTATTTATTTTAATAATAAAGCAAGAATTGCGACAGCTTGAATAAAAATGACCATATTTTATCATTTTCAAGTACATTAATGGTTGGCATATGTGCATTTGACGTAAACGTTTTGGAAACCAATTTCTATCAAAAAAGAATGTTTTGTGTCATTTGTTCTGACGGTCGGTGACGAATCATGCGGCCGAGCCTTCTGAGCGCGACGCGCTCGCTAAGTGCTCTCACGAGCGGCAGAAGCGGGCGAATCAGTGGCTTGTGCCTCTCCCTCGGAAAAGCGGAAAGCACCAGAGTTGCCATATATATGCTTGCTACCGTATTCTCATCGCATTGGTACCATGCATAGCATATAGAGGAGCTTCAGAAAGTGACACGGCAAGTCTGAGGCCGAGCATTCCCAGCGCGCGCTAGCCTCCGCAACGGCCGGGAGCTGGTTTAGAGAGGGTTGGCTCGGAGCGCCCCCGCCAAGTTGCGGCGATAGGTAGCAACAGCCCCCCGTGCGCAGGCCGTAAAAAAGAGAGCAAGGGCGCGCGTCCTGACCGGCCGTGGCATGACAAGCGGAGTACTACGCGCCTCCGCAGGCAGACGAATTCGAAGGCAGCGCCACATGCGCCACCCCGAAAGCAGGGAAAAAAAGAACAAATTGTTCTTGCACGCTATAACAAGGTGTCTCACAGGGTGAAGTACGCATGTATGGCATACATAATAGTTTTTCAGCAGAGTATGCATACCTTCGTGGGCTGGTTCTCGTACACTTGGAAAATGACGAACACGCTGTTGGGTGTCGCTAGCGGCGTTTTTTGCACCACTTTCAGAGCGAAATTAAAAACATAATTCCTTTTTTGTGGTTTGAAAGCGTGCTCGTTCCCGTAAATGTGACGCACGATCTGCCCAATTTTACCACAATCTTAAAAAATTTTCTGAGTGGTAGACAGTCCCTTTAATGGCCTGTGCTTGGCGAATAAGCTTGTGTGGTTGTTAGAGCTCTCATAGTTTTCTTGCGCTGTCGAAAGCCTTCACCCCGATTTGGCTCAACTGGGATTGTAATCTGTGATATATATTACTCCATCCAGAATACGGGAATTTGCACCCGACGGTCTAACATCTCGAACGTGATCGCAGGTGTCATCTTTAACCAAGTGATAATTACAGGTTAGAAAAACGACAAATTAAATGAGTACTGGCATGATTTTGCGGCGGCACAAAATATACATTTTTCGTTTTCTAGCCATGCATTGTTAACGCCCTCCGCACACGGAAGACAGGAAACACGTACAAAATATTTTAGTTTGGTTTTAAAGTTTTCGTCGCCCAGCACTGCAAGCCAGCCCATTGTAATGGACACTACGATGACTAATGAACACAGTCTGTTAAAGATCGCTGAAATCGCTGTCAGAGTCGCTGGACGACCGTGAAAATCATCGTTGTTTGCGTGCCCCACGTGTAAATCACCCCAGACGACCGAGTTGCAGCGTCGATATCACGAATTGCTGTCCCTCCGTGACTGAGACGTACGTCTGACGGTGTTGACACGTGTCTTGTAAGGGAGCCGTGTTCAAAATATATTCATTGCGTTGCGAGGCACCAAGATACTCTTTTTGGGGTTCTCCACGCCAGTGCTTTCATTTACAGCAACAACACGAGAATGTCGAAAATTCGTGTCGGTACTCCTTTAAGGCAGCACTGTGGAGAAGGCGCAGTAGATGTAGTGCCAGGGGTCGGAGAAGCACCTGCCTCACCGGTCAACACCTTCACCTCCTTCCAAGGCGGCCGCTTCCACTGCAGGGCTCACCATTGGCAGACGACACGATGCGGAAGGACACGTTTAGCATGCCTTCATCTTCCTGATTGGCCGAAGATGCCTATAGCTTCCACGGCGTATTGCACGGAATTATTCAGAGTACAGTGTCTTTCCTCCTGCGCGATTCATCATATATTTTTAACGGTCACACGAGAAGTTGAGTGCTGCACAATTCGAGGTGATTTGGTTTCGCTCGCTTTGCTGTTAGCACTTTTTAGCACCTTCCTCAAGACCCAGTCTTGTGTTCAACGCTTTCCGTAACTATAAACAGCCCTTGCTTAAAAATGACGCCCGCGGTTATGGGCGAGAAGATAGACCGCTAGACGCAAATCCTCTTTACGGGATCGAGCAGTATCGCGAAAATGACGGCCGAGCGAAATCACGGTAAAGGTTTTGAATAGCGCACGAAGGTCACGAGAGCGCTGGCTTTCAACAAACTTATTCGCGAAAACGTCGATTTTAATGCTTTCATGGATGGTACGTGACAAACGCACATGCTGCGCATTCACACGACCTGAACCGAGCCACGAAGCCAGTCGAGATCTAATAATTTGAAGATCTTCGCAAGATCTTCGCAAACAACAGCGCAAACGTTAAAAGAAGAAGCAAAAAAATGGCAGATCCCACGTCCAGTGGGAATCAAGGAAATGCGAAGCACGCATCAGGAATGTAAAATGGATCTGAATTGTTGTCTCGCTATACCGAGTTTGGTACATATATATGAAGTTAACGAAACGGCCGCAAGAGCACCAAGACTGTGGCATATAAACCATGCCGCTTATGACACGCATGTCATGATTGTAATGTTATGACCTGTCATTTACGTTCGTCATGCAGTAGTGTCGTGCCACAGCAATTTTGGTATACATCCCAATAACGAAACGGCCTGGAGAGCACCAAAACCGTGGCGTGTAAATCATGTCTCATGTCGCTGATGTCATAATGTTCATGTTAGGACCTGTCATTTATGTTCGTCATGCAGTCATGTGGTGCCATACCAGTTTTCGTATACATCCCATTAACGAAACGGCCGCAAGAGCACTAAGACCGTGGCATGTAAATCATGCCGCTCATGACATGCATGCCATGATTTTCATGTTATGACCTGTCATTTATGTTCGTCATGCAGTCATGTTGCGGCGTACCGATTTTCGTATACATCCCATTAACGAAACGGCCAGCAGAGCACAAAGTCGTAGGCGGTTAGATAGATAGATAGATAGATAGATAGATAGATAGATAGATAGATAGATAGATAGATAGATAGATAGATAGATAGATAGATAGATACGCTCAAAGTCGCCGAAGTTCGCTAAAAATACTTCGCATTTAAAAAGCAAAAAAGAAAACACTATGCGAGAGCACTAATCTGGAATTCTGGATGGTGCTTCGCATTTCGGTCCCATTGGAATGTTTCCACCTTAGTAGGGAAGAGAACGCGCGCCTTGTTGCGCTTGTCAGTGCAGTAGAACAGCCTAAGCGCTCCTATAGATATAGTATATCGCGCTATGAGATTGCTTACGTCCAAAATCCTATACAGCAAGTCCTTGCAGTGCCTCCCGTATCTGGCGCATTGGCTCTTTTGTTGGAGAAGAGGCACGGACAGGTGACGCTACGGTAGCTGGGAGCTGCACATATGTAAATTAAATGACCACGGCCTAATCGCAATGAACTAATATTACGAATCATTACAGCTCAAACGGCGCATATGTAGGTAGGCTCCCTTCGTTGAGGAAAAGGGGGTATATCATAGTGGGAGTGTCGATTTTTGTATATTGTATTTGGAACGTGCTGCAGTTTGGGCAGCTTGGTATGTCATAACTTGTGAGCG
Source organism: Hyalomma asiaticum (assembly GCA_013339685.2). Taxonomy (NCBI): domain Eukaryota; kingdom Metazoa; phylum Arthropoda; class Arachnida; order Ixodida; family Ixodidae; genus Hyalomma; species Hyalomma asiaticum. The sequence goes on from JABSTT010001708.1 coordinate 150,267, forward strand.
TGTAGCGCTCATAAATCATGACATACCTCTTGTTTATTCCTACCTACTCTGTCTTCGTTCGTCCTGAGCAGCCCTGTACACGCTCACAAATTGTTGTTGGAGATAGAATAGAATGGTCACAGAATGTGGAATTTGTCGCAGCTTACGTATTCCAGGCTCCAAAAGCCAAAAAAGGAGGAAAACAAGCAAAAAAGAAAAGAAGAACACGATAACAAGTCCGAAAAAGTTGAAGGAGGACCAAGGCCCCGTCTCTGACTTGAAGCTACACATCGAAACGTCGAGCTACACATCGAAACGTCTGTGACGCGTGGAAAGTTGCAGATACCGAGCAAAGGCCAGTGGCATGACCTTGAACTCGAACGATTAGGCATTTTATCGTAATGTTACAAACAGGGTTGCCCCTATGGTGGGCGGTGCTGGAGATGCCGTCCACCGCTCTGGTTTACCGCCAACCACATTTAAATGACCGCCCATCACCCCGACTGACTATTGAAACTTTAAATAGGCGCCCCGGGCTACTAAATATGATAAGTGTGCGCGCACCGCCCGCAGGCAGACAGGTGGCCTCGGGGCCTCGAAGATCGGCAACTACAGTGCGAGCGTTCGAACACAAGAGTCCTTGCGTCCGTTTTCCGTGCGCGAATCTCCCTTCGGAGTCAATGCTAGCTATATGGATGCGCGTTATAGGTGCTAGATAAATAGACTATCATATCGCTCGCGCTTTTATTTTTATTTTTTAACAGCGCTGCTTTTGGTAAAAATCATAAAGGGCTACGGAAGTTTTGGCCACCGGAGTTCTTTAACGTGCGGTGCAGCCACTCTAGCGCTGGTGTGGTGGTTACAATAAAGTTCCTGAAAAATTAAAGTCCCTGAAAAAAACTAAAGTAGCGCCAAGTGCGCCCCTTCGCCTCTGCCTGCTCTCCTAGCCGCAGCAGCAGCGCCTCTAGAGTGTCCACCGAGAAACTGCCTACGCGTTACCGTGGCCTCCGCGATCGGCTGCAGCGGCGCGGTGTTGCCGCGCCGCCGCAGCCGATCGCGGAGGCCACGGCGTAACTAAAGGGCCTTCAGAAACCACGCGGCTGCACCTCTGCACTGGGCGCACCGACAATAGCACTGCGTAAGCCGCGCGTCTGGCGGCTAGTAGGGCCGTAGGAAGGGCTATGAGAGCTAGCTTCGCCCGCAGAGCACGCGCTCGATTTCGCGGGAACCGTCTTCAGCGGCCATCGTCCCTGCTCCGCCGTTGCCTCGGCGTGAGTGCGACATAGCCGTGCGATACGCTGGAGCCACACATCTCGACGTTTGGCATTTAGCTTTCCTTGCGGAAGCAAAAACTCCATCTTTCCGTTGTTGTACGTGCTTTTGTTGCATCCCAAACATGCAGTGCTGTCGGCAGATTCAAGCATGATCGTGCGAGGGCGAGCAGACGCCGCGCGCGTTGCACGCCCTGGTCACGTGGGGTTAGAGTTGTGCGCCGTGTCGGGTTGGACCGGCGGCGGCGTGGCGGTCGTTTCGGGTCGTCCGCGCGGCGCCGATTATTTCGTCGGCTGCGGCGCACTTCCACTTAGCGGCGGCGGCGCCGGCGGCGCGGAAACCGAAATCGCGAATAAAAGAAAAGCTATGTCATTTTTTTTGTTATTTTTCCTTCAGCTAAACTGGTTGCAGTACAGGACGGAACACAGAGGCGTTGAAAGAGAAACGTAAACATTTTATAGATATATTGTCCTCCAGCCAATAAAGGCTCAGAACGTGTGCTGAGTGTGTTAATCAATTTCTTCTTCCACGAATATGCACAATGTTTATTGCTCATGGCGTCGTAGTCATAAATGCTGTCTTTAGTATAAAGATTCCTGTAAAGTTTGACTGTGACACCTACAATGTCATGTACATGCTGCAATCCAGAAAAGAATATGTTGTTCAAACAGAAACTCATTTTAGAATACGCTTTTTATATACCCACGAATCGCATATGTGAATACCTCCCCCCGCCAGCCGTTATCGCGAAATATGTGCGCATGCCAGGCCACTTTCTTGACCAAATGAAAGCAACCATTCTAGAATCAGGTTTTCCATTAAATCATGATCGCGAGCGCTGGGCATCATGCCTGATATTCAAGTTCCACACTCTAGCATATGGTGAGGATGCAGGCACATACATTTGCACGTCTTCCTTCCGCATAAATCATCTCGGTCTGCATTACCAACAAGTGCATCTTTAACATAACCGAGTAAGATGACAATTCCATTTGTCTTCTTGAAGTGTGTTCTACTGAATGTTGATCGCGAAAAAGAACGATGCTTAAACTGTTCCTGTTATTCGTATTTTCACGGTACTTCAGTGATGTCACTTTCCATTTCTTTTGCCATTTTTTCTACTTTTGTCACCCTGAACGTGAATTTTTCATGAAGCGACTGCTGTTAATGTATTTGCAAGAAAACGCTGATTCTAGTCGTATTGTTGCCGCCATGTACGCATGTATCCCGTTAAAGGGGTCCTGAACCACCCTCCGGGCTTGGTGAAAAAACATATTCTACGGCTTGCCTACGTTGTAACGAACATCTCAGCCAAATGCTGTAGTCATCCGCGAAGCGTAGCGTTCAAAAGCGGAGCACAAAGCTTCCACTTCTTCAGGAGCCCTCAACTCAAAAAGCGGCTTCTCCTTACGCTCCTTGAATATGCTCTGTTTCGTCATAGAGCATTTACAAGGAGCTTCGCTGCTGTTGGCCGATGGCAGACACGCCCGCCTCGGCTGTGCGGGCCCTTCGCAGCGCGCCTTTTTTAAAACCGTAAGCGCGTGCGTGCCGTGCGTGCCGTGCGCTCGATTTTACTTGCGTTGTGAGCACCTATATAGGCAAATAGTTGCTGGAAATATATAAAAATATATTTGTTAATGCGCAAGCCTCATAGATGTCATTGGAAGGCATCCGTAAACTACCTCGGCGTGGACGCGAACGCTGCGGTGCATAAGTCATCATAAATATAGTTTTCCAAGAAGCCAACAAATGCATGCCTGCAGCCTGTAATAAATCACATTATTCCCAAACCTTAATTAACAATTCATCAGTGATTGTAGATGGGTTTATTACCTATGGTACTCCAATGTGCCACCTTCTAGTACTCATACTTCGTACTCAATAACATGGCTGGAGTCGATCCCAAAATATTTCTTCTATAAGGTAGATTAAGTCTGATTAGGGTGTACTTGGGTGGATTAGACCTCATTAAGGTGCATTAGGATGGATTAAGACAGACTAAGGTGCGTTAAGGTGGACTATGGCATATTATAGAGCAGATTATGCTAGACTTAGATTAGGGTGAATTAAGCATTACAGCAGATTAGGGTTGACTAAGGTGAATTAGTTTCGAATGAAATCATCACGTCTGTAATATTTGGCTTAATTTGGCGCAACTTAATAATCTGAGCTTATTGTGACTTGACTTAGTCTTAACTTAATTAGTCAGGACCTAATTAGTGATGTACTAATTAGGCTCGGTCTGATTAACTTATACATAATGATACATTGTTATGCTTGGGGTAATTAGTCATCTTAATTACTCATGGCCTAATTACTACAGGCCTAGTTACGCTGTTCTTTCACATATTATCTTGATTAGGTATCGCTTGATGAATACTACCTGAAATAGGCCTGATTTAATCAGTGTTAGCCTAATTAGTCCTGAAATGGTTAGTCTCAACTTAATGAGGCTTGACCTTGAAGTCATAGCATAATTTACTTTCGATTAATAAGTGCTAGCTTAGGTTTGACTTAACTAGTAATAACCTAGCTACGCGTGATTTAATTAGTACTATTTAATTAAACAGGTCTAATTAGAAGCTTGCTTACACTAGATTTGTCCATATCAGCTAAATTAGGCTTCGTGTAATTCGATTTACCTTAAATAGACATGGCTTATTAGTATCATGGCTTAATTAATTATAAATCATTAGTATCCGCTTAATTAGGTGTGACTTACTGTCATAGCTCAATTCAGGTTGAATTAGTTCAGTTTGGCTTGGTTTGGCTTAGTTGGATTAGTCCCTGCCTGAACTAGGCTTCAATTAATTATTCCTAATTAGGCTCCTTTGAATTAGACTTAGCCTTACCTAACTTGTCCTATAGGAATCTTAATTAGGCTCCATTGAATGAGACTTAGCCTTACCTAACTAGTCCTAGGGAGCTTTGTCTTTACTACAGCGTGGTAGTTTATGCTAGCATAACCTAGCTTAGCGGAGTTTTCGGCAGATTTCCTGGTTTCACCAATAGCTTAAACAGCTTCACTGTTAAAATTGAAGTAGTGTATTCACGCATTAAATTAATCCATCCATCTTACGGCATGTCAACGCACCTTATTCCACATTAACCTGTCGGCAAGGGTCCGAGTTGTGAAGGTCGTCCTTTCGAGTCATAGCAGTCACGTTCGAGCCCGACAGCATGATTATCCTGTCTACAATCACTAATCAACAATTAACTAGGGGTTATACAGGACAAGGTGGAGCAGCGTTGGTAGTTGCGCTGTTTGTCCTGGCGCCGCGTTATGCACAATATCGACGACAAGCAGCGCACTGACAAAGTAAACGCTCACACCTGCGAGCCTAAACGTATGTGATGAACGAAAACAAAGCTTCGGAGGATCGAAAAAAAAGAATGCGGTGATCGCGAGAGCATGCGACCGAGCCCAGGCGCGAAGCGAGCAGGCGGCCACAAGCGCGCTGCGAAGAAACAGCCCCCGGTAGTCGCGCGCTTTTCGTCAGCCACTCTGACACGTCGCTGAAGTCTGGTGACGTAAAGCGGTGGGCGGGGCACCTCCTTCGACACCGCCCTAAGGAGCTCTGTACCCTGCATTCCGTAGAGACGAGACAGGACTGGAAAGCGAAGTTTTCCGGTCGCAATATCTTCGCTCCTAACAAACCGTTTTGAAAAATTCTTTCGGCTGTGAATTTCTGAGAGGCACTCAATACACACCCAGCCGTTTTCAAAACCAAGTCCGAGCGGTGGTTCAGGACCCCTTTAAGCTACTTCACTTGCCAAAAACTGAATCAGGGTGATATCCCACACCGCCAGCGCTGTTTTGAACAATGAAAAGCTTTTCTGCTAATATGGAATTGTTTTGTTGATTAGACTTGAACAAGCGTTCGGGGGTCCCCAATCTTTCGCAAACAAAAAACACGCGATTACTCATGCTTTGCATGTTCCCAGGCCGGTCCCAATTAGACCGAAACATCGGCTTAAATAGTGCTAAAACGTACGTCGTGTCTCAAATACCTGCCTGGATTGCAGTACCGAAGCCTGCGTGATAGTTTTATATGTATATATATATATATATATATATATATATATATATATATATATATATATATATATATATATATATATATATAAAACTATCTCCCTCATTCCTCTCAGCCCAGTAGCTGGTAAATTCTATCTTCTACCTAAGATTCATAAAATCAACAACCCAGGCCGGCCTATTGTCTCTGGGGTGGGCACCGTCACTGAAGCCATTTCGCTATACGTAGATAACCTAATTCGGCACATCCCACCTACTTATCCATCTTACATAAAAGACACTAACAATTTTCTTTCTGACATTATGGATCTCACAGTACCTGCTAATTGTCTACTTGTAACCCTTGACGTCTCCTCTCTATATACTAATATTCCCCATGGTGATGGAATCAGAGCGGTTTTAAAAGCTTATGAAGAGTCGCAGGTCGATAAATCTGTTGACTGTTATACCCTCCGCACACTTCTGAAGTTGATTCTCGAATTCAATAACTTTGAGTTCGATGGCACTCACTACGTTCAAGTGAGCGGAACGTCAATGGGAACGAGAATTGGCCCTAATTATGCCAATATCTTTATGGCAATACTCGAAGAAGAATTTCTGAGCTCTCGCAACTTAAAGCCACTGTACTATAAACGTTACATAGATGATATCTTTTTAATTTGGCATCACGGAGAAACCAATCTACTACAATTCATCACCGACTTTAATTCTGCTCATCCGACTATTTCTTTTTCTCATCAATACTCTAGGCAGAGCATAAACTTCTTGGATGTGACCGTGTCGCTTTCAAAAAACAAGTTGGTTTGCAACCTTTATAGGAAACCAACAGATACTAATCAATACTTACATTTTCATATTAGTCATGTGCGGCACTGCAAGACAGGCATCCCGTACAGTCAAGCACATCGATTTAAACGCATATGTTCAAAAAAAGAAGATTTCGATCATAACTGTGCACAAATGAAAAAGGTCCTCCTCAAACAGAAATACCCGGAAAAAATAATTGACGATGCTATAACTCGCGCCGACATGCTTGACCGCGCTGAAATTCTCAAAAATCAGTCACCAAGCAGGGAACACAAGACTAACTTAATACTTACTTACTCTGCATCGCTGCCAAAGGTGTCAGCTATTCTTAAAAAAACATCATAATATTCTTACTCAAAGTGATCGCCTCAAACGCATATTCGTGGAACCGCCTCGTGTCGTGTACAGACGAAACACAAATTTACGCGACATCTTAACTAAATCAACTTTAAATCCACGTCGTGGCACTGGATGCAGGCCGTGCAATAAGCCACGTTGCCAGGTCTGCCCACACATTAGAACTACACAAAAAGCAACAAGCACCGCGTCCGACTTTTTTGTACAAATTAAAGGAAACTTCACTTGTGACACGGCTAATGTCGTTTACCTGCTTGAGTGCACTAAATGTAATCAACAATATATTGGTCAGACAGAAACACCTTTCCGAATACGATTTAATAATCACAAGTCACACGCCAAAAATTCCTTGAATCTGCCCCTGTCTAAGCACGTGCACCTTCCCGGCCATTCATTTAGTGACCTGAAAGCAATGATACTGGAATCGGGCTTTCGGACGCACCACGACCGCGAGGTTCGTGAGTCCTACCTCATTTATAAGTTCAAAGCCGCTACCTAGGGCATTAATGAAAACACGGGTAAACTCACATGTTTCCCGAGTGTCTAGGGCATTGCCATTATGAGGAAGCCATTTCAAACAACTACAATGCGTTATTTCACACATAAGTTTTTTTTAATCTGTCATTTTCTTTACATTTTTCTTCCTTCATTGTTTATATAGTTTTTCATTACAAGATATTTCGGCCGTTTGTTAATAAATCAGTATTTTCGGTTTTTTTTGTTTTTTTATTTATTTACTTATTTTTTTATTTTTTTTTATCCTTCTTTTGTCATTTATGCTGTGGTGATTGCCATTTGTACAATGTACAGTGGTTTTATAGTTCCGTTACATACAGGTAGTAGAGTCCCTCGGGGTTGCAAGTGTTCCGCCTTGCTGTTAATTGATAGGCTACGGGGTCGCCTCGTGACTCGCCACAGCCGACCACGTGTTCTGTCCAGGAAGACTTCATAGCCATTCCGTGCACAGAATACGCCTTTGTAGCCGCACTCTCTCCCCTTCCTGTACCCTTAAAAGGAGGGTGCTCTGCAAGAGCTTTTTATACCCCTGTCACACGAGGCAGCTAAAGTGCACTTTGAGCGAGTGCACTTACGCTCACAAAGTGCACTTACGCTCACGCGCTGCTACACGAGAAACAGAAGTGTGCTTTGGGAATGTGCATTCCCCTAGCGGACGTGGCTGAAAACTGCCCGAGGACAAGAATAACGAGGCTTCTTTGTTGAAATATGATTTGTTTTAATACATTGCAGGGCTTCTAATAACGAAAACAATGTTTTAAACATACTACGGGCGCCGCATTGTGCATTAGCGTATTTGTTTACAAGCCACTGGTACCGAGGCTACACACTTCGTCGCCGCGAAGTGAGTTCCGCGAACGCACTTGCCTGCAAGTGCACTTTGCAGCGAGTGTCACTACACGTTCCCGTGTGACAGCGTGCGAATGACACTAGCGGCGAAGTGCACTTGGTCAAAGTGCACTTTAGTTGTCTCGTGTGACAGGGGTATTACTCTGATGAAGGCCGGTCCACCGGCCGCAACGTCAGTAAACTTATATTCTTTTTGTTAATCGTGTGAATCTCTTCTTTTGAAAATATTTATTCGGGCTCACGGATATCTTCTTTCTGAACTACATCACTCGCCATGAACCCGACAAGATCACCGATTAACCTGCAACGAAAGTTTCCGAAGACCATCACTCGGACAGTCCTCATCGGGGATTCACAGATCAAGTATTTGCACGCGGAATTCAACCCAAACTGTGCAGGCACTCCAGCGTTCATCTGTCAGCCTGGAGCTCGCATTGAAGACCTGCACAAAATGCTCCAGTTTGTACCGGCCACGGCTACGACAGTAATCTTGCACGTGGGCACCAACGACCTGGCTTCAACAAAGGGCAGCGTGGTTTTTACAAGATACCGCTCTCTGCTGCACGCTGTCTTCAAGAAATGCCCAAATGTGCGACGAGTCTTCAGTATGCTGATCCTACCCCGCACGACTAACCGCCGACGGGGCAACAACAATAGAGCGTTCGTCCGCAAGGTCAACACGGAGGCCTCTTTCTTTAACCAACGGCTTCGCCAGTTCTGCAGGCGGTCAATGCACGTTTTCTACGTTGACCATGGCTTCGAGTTCCTGCCTGCCCGTCGTGTGCTCGCTGCTGACGGACTGCACACCAGCTTTGAAGGCACAGCCCTTCTAGCCAGTCACATAAAGGACGTTTCGTTTTGCGAAAAACGCTACACGCGATCAGAGTGGAACGAGCCGACCGTTGCGGAGACAGCTGCGGCGGAAACCACGGAGATTCCCCTTACCAGCCAGGAGGAATTTCCACGGCTCCCGCCTCCACCACCACATCCAGCACCTTCGCTTCCTCATGGTCCGGTGACTTCAGGCTCCACGTCCAGAACCAATGAATTCGCCGCGACGAATGTCAGCAGGAATTCCAGAACCAAAGAATTCGCCGCGACGAATGTCAGCAGGAATTCGGCAGCCCCAAGTATGTCGAGAAAGGCCCCAAGCCAGCACAATTACAGCCTCCGCAGCATTGCAAGCTCCTCGTGCAACAGCGAGGAATGACTGATGGCGTTTTTCACTGGCGGATCCGGAGCAGTCACCGAAATCCCGGAGGGAGCGCTCGGATTTCACGAATCCGAATCTGCCAGCGGAGTGCGAGAATGCTCCGGGAACGAGTATACAGGAAGTCAGTTCAGCACGTCATACATACCCCACTTCCGCTCCGTGCGTTTCCGTGGCAACCAGAGACGCCTTCCCCGGGCACATTTTGACTGCAGCAGTTTTTGAATTGTTTACATTCAATTCACGCATTCTGTGCTCAAGCTTTATTACTCAGAGAGGGCACTAAGCGCTAAATACACGGTAGGGTTCTGCGTTCGGTGCCGTAAGCTCCGGCATGAAGCGTACGATGGTTGGGGAGGGGAACGATGAGCCCGTAGGGGACGCAGGCTCGGCCGCATTTTGCACCTTGGCATACGCGCTCGTAAGAGTTCGTGTCTTCATCAACAAGTAGAACATAAAGATTTTTGCACATCCCCGATCTATAACGCCATTGAAGAACACTCTCGATAAAGCTGTGCCTTCGCGAGCGACAAGCACATCCAAACAGTCTTACGTCAAAGACGACTCCGAGGGTAGGCTTAACGACGCCGCTTCTATTCCGTAGTCGTTCGCGACGAACCGCGAACTCGCAATGAAGCGCTTACTTTTGCCAACACGATAAACGTTTGTACTCACATGTCAGGCATTAACACATCCAATCGGTTTTGAAACATCGGTGTGGAGCGCAGCGATGGAAACGAAGCGAGCCACATCGGTGAAACGGCCAGTGCCACTGTTTACCTTTCGTACCGCGGCTTCAGATCTATCGAATGTTTTGAAAACAGTTGCTGCTTTCCACTTTAAACACTTACACTCATTTGTAAGCTATTTCATTTCACAACCCAATCACAGTCAATATATTACACGCCATACCGGCAAATGCAGCCTGCATCACACCTATTCGAGCGTCGGGGAGAACCAAACGGTGGCCAGCGGCGCGACGCCACACGTACGGCGCACGACGCTACGTACAGCACGTCGTAATCACTGTCTTCTGAGCTGGAAAAGCTTCTGCTTGTCCTGCTGTCGTCGCTAAACGGAAGCTACACTTTCTTGTACACTCCAGCTAGAGTGTACTAGAAAGGTTGAGTGGCGCGGCCGCCACTCAGCGTCTGAGGCGCGGCGCACGGACAGCATAGAGGGGGGCGCTGTGAGCGAGGTGGTTTGGTGCACCTAAAGTCCCTAGATTTTTCCTAGAAACGCGATCTAGGGACTTTAGGTGGACCAAGGTAGTACACTCTAACCAAGGCGCGCTGCGGCTAGCCGTGGCGGCCGCATTCGTAAGCTGCTTTTCTGCAGCGATTGGTGCTGTTCACTGGCAACGTAGATGAAGCCGTCATGCTTTAGCACACATAAAGTGCCCGCGCACAGCAATATAATCTGTGTGTTGCGCGGATAGACCGAATTGTTTTTGCGAGAGCTGTTTGGTTGAAGCGTCTGCTACGGCACTGTAGGGTGCAAGCTAAATAGGATGTTCCATTTGGTTCTGCCTCAATAGCCACCTGCACAAGCTTGGATCGACAGCGTCGCTGAAGAGAGACAGTTTTCGCTTGAATTTAACACCTGAATAGCCGGTGCGACAGCCTGGTGCATAGCAGTGCCGATGGCGGTACTTCGGCATATTATACTGAGAGGGCCAGGGGAGATCGTGGACAGGGCACAGTGAGCATAAAAAAGAAGCCAAAACCAACGAACGGCGAGGCGTTCCACGCAGTCGTTACCACTTCTGACAGCGCACAACTCGGCGCGTCCCAAACCACCTCGACCGCAGCGCCCCCACATAAATTTTCCGTGTTTGGAGCGTCGCTTGAAAGCATAGGCGCCAGTGAGGGATCGCGGCACTCAACCTTTCTAGTACACTCTACTCCAGCTCCACACCCGCAACGAGCGCAGCCATTTTGACAGGCAAGACGGAAGTGACGCGAGGACGCGGCCCGCTTCCGCCCGAATCTGTCTGAATCCGTGCCTCGGCGCCGGAGCAAGCCGGAGGGCTCTGGCGCGGTTTGAGTTGCTCCGAATCTGCCAGTGAAACGCACCAACCCGCTCCCGCTCGACCAGTGAAACACGGATTCGTCGCGGCGGAGCAAAAAAACCTGCTCCGAATCTGCCAGTGAAAAACGCCATGAGTCCGGCAAATAATGGTAAGGCGGCTCGCTTTCCAGTCTCGAGGGATTTTCAAAAACTTAGGAAAATTACTGAAAAACGCATACGTTCTGACATGCACGCTTCCGCCCTTGCACGCTATTTGAGCGCCTCGGTGGTACCGAAAGGGTTAAAAATTAACCTTAGACCAGCAACTTCAGAAATGTCCGTTGCTAATAAGGCCAAGTGGGAGACAGTGCTCAAAAAAGCATCCCTAGAACTGCTATCAGTTATAATTAATCACCATAAAGCAAATGCCGATTCGCTACGAAAACAGGAGAAATTACTCAGCCAGTCCCTCACTTCCGAAGAGTCTCAACTAATAGTTCAATTCGAAAACAATAAGACGTCATCGCTATCGGAGCAAAAAATTAAGAAATTCGCACGAGACGGGATGCCTTCCAATATCCAATTAGGTTCACAGCAAACTGCCTCCCTTGTCGAAACGCAAGCCAAAAATGATGAGGCAGTGGCATGTAATGTTGTTAATTTGTCTAGTATGGACCTTTCGGCAGCCCACCTTTGTGCTCTGTCGAAAGGATTAAATTTTTGCCCCGCCACTGGTGGTTTTAATGAATTCCAATTACTTAAAGACCTGGACAACTTTGCGAGAAACTTGAGACTCCGCGAATACTACCATGATAGCACGAGCACAGGCATAAGAAATTCGACACTACCGAGCAATAGGCATTGGACCCCACCACCTCAGCGAGACAAATGTCTGGACTTGTATATAAAGGCCGTACAACACGATATTCTTGAGATCTACAAGCAACAAAGATCCTACCGTCATAATATTTCTCCGGAGGAAAAGAGGGCACTTGATAATCTGAGTAGCAAACAGGATATAGTAATAAAACCAGCTGACAAAGGGGGTGCAATAGTCATAATGAATAAACAGGACTACGTGAAAGAAGCGACCCGCCAATTGTCTGACTCCTCATTTTATCAACACCTAAGTGGTGACCCTACGGAAAATTTTAAGAAAGAAATCGAAAACACAGTAGCATCACTTGTGCAAGATAAGAAAATAGAAGGCAAAATTGGAAACTCCCTCATTCCTCTCAGCCCAGTAGCTGGTAAATTCTATCTTCTACCTAAGATTCATAAAATCAACAACCCAGGCCGGCCTATTGTCTCTGGGGTGGGCACCGTCACTGAAGCCATTTCGCTATACGTAGATAACCTAATTCGGCACATCCCACCTACTTATCCATCTTACATAAAAGACACTAACAATTTTCTTTCTGACATTATGGATCTCACAGTACCTGCTAATTGTCTACTTGTAACCCTTGACGTCTCCTCTCTATATACTAATATTCCCCATGGTGATGGAATCAGAGCGGTTTTAAAAGCTTATGAAGAGTCGCAGGTCGATAAATCTGTTGACTGTTATACCCTCCGCACACTTCTGAAGTTGATTCTCGAATTCAATAACTTTGAGTTCGATGGCACTCACTACGTTCAAGTGAGCGGAACGTCAATGGGAACGAGAATTGGCCCTAATTATGCCAATATCTTTATGGCAATACTCGAAGAAGAATTTCTGAGCTCTCGCAACTTAAAGCCACTGTACTATAAACGTTACATAGATGATACCTTTTTAATTTGGCATCACGGAGAAACCAATCTATTACAATTCATCACCGACTTTAATTCTGCTCATCCGACTATTTCTTTTTCTCATCAATACTCTAGGCAGAGCATAAACTTCTTGGATGTGACCGTGTCCCTTTCAAAAAACAAGTTGGTTTGCAACCTTTATAGGAAACCAACAGATACTAATCAATACTTACATTTTCATAGTAGTCATGTGCGGCACTGCAAGACAGGCATCCCGTACAGTCAAGCACATCGATTTAAACGCATATGTTCAAAAAAAAGAAGATTTCGATCATAACTGTGCACAAATGAAAAAGGTCCTCCTCAAACAGAAATACCCGGAAAAAATAATTGACGATGCTATAACTCGCGCCGACATGCTTGACCGCGCTGAAATTCTCAAAAATCAGTCACCAAGCAGGGAACACAAGACTAACTTAATACTTACTTACTCTGCATCGCTGCCAAAGGTGTCAGCTATTCTTAAAAAAACATCATAATATTCTTACTCAAAGTGATCGCCTCAAACGCATATTCGTGGAACCGCCTCGTGTCGTGTACAGACGAAACACAAATTTACGCGACATCTTAACTAAATCAACTTTAAATCCACGTCGTGGCACTGGATGCAGGCCGTGCAATAAGCCACGTTGCCAGGTCTGCCCACACATTAGAACTACACAAAAAGCAACAAGCACCGCGTCCGACTTTTTGTACAAATTAAAGGAAACTTCACTTGTGACACGGCTAATGTCGTTTACCTGCTTGAGTGCACTAAATGTAATCAACAATATATTGGTCAGACAGAAACACCTTTCCGAATACGATTTAATAATCACAAGTCACACGCCAAAAATTCCTTGAATCTGCCCCTGTCTAAGCACGTGCACCTTCCCGGCCATTCATTTAGTGACCTGAAAGCAATGATACTGGAATCGGGCTTTCGGACGCACCACGACCGCGAGGTTCGTGAGTCCTACCTCATTTATAAGTTCAAAGCCGCTACCTAGGGCATTAATGAAAACACGGGTAAACTCACATGTTTCCCGAGTGTCTAGGGCATTGCCATTATGAGGAAGCCATTTCAAACAACTACAATGCGTTATTTCACACATAAGTTTTTTTTTATCTGTCATTTTATTTCCATTTTTCTTCCTTCATGGTTTATATAGTTTTTCATTACAAGATATTTCGGCCGTTTGTTAATAAATCAGTATTTTCGGTTCTTTTTTTTGTTTTCTTATTTATTTACTTATTTTTTATTTTTTTAATCCTTCTTTTGTCATTTATGCTGTGGTGATTGCCATTTGTACAATGTACAGTGGTTTTATAGTTCCGTTACATACAGGTAGTAGAGTCCCTCGGGGTTGCAAGTGTTCCGCCTTGCTGTTAATTGATAGGCTACGGGGTCGCCTCGTGACTCGCAGCAGCCGACCACGTGTTCTGTCCAGGAAGACTTCATAGCCATTCCGTGTACAGAATACGCCTTTGTAGCCGCACTCTCTCCCCTTCCTGTACTCTTAAAAGGAGGGTGCTCTGAAAGAGCTTTTTACTCTGATGAAGGCCGTCCACCGGCCGCAACGTCAGTAAACTTATATTCTTTTTGTTAATCGTGTGAATCTCTTCTTTGAAAAAAAATATATATATATGTATATATATATATATATGTGTGTGTGTGTGTGTGTAAGAACTTTGAAGTAAGCTGCAATGTTAACAAATAAAAAAATTTTATTCCTAACGTTTCGGCTGGAGTACCAGCCTTCTTCGGAGGTTTAAGTCTAATGAGCACAACGGCCATCCGAACACAAGTGCAAAAGGAGGCAAACCAACAAACAAATATATCAATAAATAAACACATAAGCAAATAACGACCAACGTGGGTGGCTCAAAGGGAAGGAGACAGACTCCTCATGTCGATCGTCTGTCTCCTTCCCTTATTTTTCAGGGACTTTATGAAAAATAACTAACGTAGTGCCATTCCTCTCAGTGTGGAGAAACCTCCTCTCTCGTTTGCTTCGTAGATTGAAAATGAAGTTAGTTGAGAAGGCACTTGGCCGCTGTCGTACGTTAGGCTAAACGCAAGAGGGCGCTGCGGTTGTAAGCGACCCTGTGGAGGGGGGGGGGAGCAGTTTGAGAGAAGTAATGTGGAAAGTGCCGGTAAATACGACAGTAGAATGTATTTAGAAGCAAGTGGCGTGCTTTTTTCTGAAAGTTGAAAGTGTAAAAATATGCAGTACATTATCAGTGAGTACGTGCACGTGCTCGACGTGTGTTTATGTGCGTGGTGTCGGCAACATGGCGTGGGACAGGTTCACGTTTACCACGCAGTTATGAGCTGTTGTGCAATATAATAAATATACATCGTCATAAAAGTGCTCTGTAGAACAATGAAGTAAGCAAAGCCGGTACCGATAAAACCCATCCCCGCAAGCGAGTAGCACACGACGCGATAGCCCATCGCAGAGAACACCCAGCTTTCGCTTGCCAATGTTCTAGTACACTCTACCAATGTGCTTGGGCTGACGGTCTCGATGGCAGCGCCCCCGCGCGCCGTGCGAATTCAGCTTCTACCGCGCTAAGCGATGACAAAGCACGGCGCGCAACTAGCTTTTTGAAGGTCGGGCGAACGCCATCTTGGTTGTCCACTCCATGTGACCAGGGCGTGCAACGCGCGCGGCGTCTGCTCACCCTCGCACGATCATGCTTGAATCTGCCGACAGCGCTGCATGTTTGGGATGCAACAAAAGGACGTACAACAACGGAAAGATGGAGTTTTTGCTTCCGCAAGGAAAGCTAAGTGCCAAACGTCGAGAAATGTGGCTCCAGCGTATCGCACGGCTATGTCGCACTCACGCCGAGGCAACGGCGGAGCTGGGACGATGGCCGCTGAGGACGGTACCCGCGAAATCGAGCGCGTGCTCTGCGGGCGAAGCTGGCCCTCATAGCCCTTCCTACGGCCCTACTAGCCGCCAGACGCGCGGCTTACGCAGTGCTATTGTCGGTGCGCCCCGTGCAGCGGTTCAGCCGCGTGGTTTCGCAAGGCCTTTTAGTTACGCCGTGTCTCCGCGATCGGCTGCGGCGGCGCGGCAACACCGCGCCGCTGCAGCCGATCGCGGAGGCCACGGTTACGCGTAGGCAGTTTCTACGTGGACACTCTAGAGGCGCTGCTGCTGCGGCTAGGAGAGGAGGCAGAGGCGAAGGGGCGCACTTGGCGCTACTTTAGTTTTTTTCAGGGACTTTAGGTTACAATACTAACAGTACTCGGCTGCCATCCAAAAAGCGCGGGTTCGATCCCGGCCGCGGCGGTCGCAGTTTCGATGGAGGTGAAAATGCCAGAAGCCAATGTACTCTGCGTTTTCAGTGCACGTCAAAAAACCCCGGG
Source organism: Hyalomma asiaticum (assembly GCA_013339685.2). Classification (NCBI taxonomy): domain Eukaryota; kingdom Metazoa; phylum Arthropoda; class Arachnida; order Ixodida; family Ixodidae; genus Hyalomma; species Hyalomma asiaticum. Next base: position 166,461 of record JABSTT010001708.1, read on the forward strand.
TGGTCAAAATTTCCGGAGCCCTACACTGCGGCTTTTCTAAGTCTTCTCCTGCCCCCACGGACGCTTAGTCGTGGGAGCAGGAATTGTGAAACAGAATTGTGAAGTCAGAATTGTGAAGTCATTCACACCATAAATAAAGCGAAGCACCCTTCCCTAAGGTAGCTACGGGCTTATTTCTGTCGCCTTCCTCCTTACCACTGCCGTTCCTCCTCAACTCGAACAGCTGCGGGAACCCTCCGTAGCCACATAGCGCCCCGATGTTTTTACTGAGGTCGCCAGCCTCGGCAGTGCTAGCCTCGGTAATAGTGCGCCGGCGACTCGTCTGTGCGCCGCCAGATACCACGACGATACCGTTGGCTGCCCTTCAGTGCTCGCGACGTCGCGTGGGTTCCGCTTCGTAGCACCGATCGCATGTCCCGTGGGGAGGGGTGGTTGAAAATGCTTCGAGTCAAGTCGCATCGATCTCTCATGATGTGCGTATTTAAAACTTTGTAGTAAATTACACGCTTAACGCAGAGTGCTGATATTGTTACGCTAATGACCAGAAGGATTCGGGCTATCGGTGCAGTGGCGCACCGACGGGGGGGGGGGGGGTCGGGGGTTGTAACCCCCCCCCTGAAGCTGACCTAACCCCCCTCCGACTCCGTAACTGCTCCTATGTCCTAGAAGAATGTGGAGCTGATGTCTGCAAAACGCCGAAAGAAATAATAAAAGTAGTCATCATCATTGATGTCACTATTATTGGGCATTTTATTTACTTTTTTTACACACGCAACAACTATGTAATCACTTGCCCGGCACTTCGTGAAAAATTGAACCCCCCCCCCCTCCCTGGCAGAGATCCTGGGTGCGCTACTGTATCGGTGCAACGCATTTCAGCGAAAGCACCAAAACCGCTTCAGGGTCTCTTTAAAGGAGTACTGCCACGAAAATTCTCAGTTGGCGTTTTTTTGCATGAAATGAAAGGCCAAGCCCTCCAGAGCCCAGAAAACGTACTGGTAAACGTGAGCGCGCCGTGAAAACTTATTTACAGCATGCCTTTAAAAGCTGGTTTCGGTTCCTACTGTAGCCTGACGTCACGACACAGTATGTGCATAGTAATGAGCTCCTCGTGACGTGCTCCCGCAAAAAAATCGTGACGTTTTCGCCCAGTGGTCTCTCGCGCACAGCGCCTGCAGCAAGCGCGGGGTCTACGATGTACAAAATTTTGTATAGCGACTCGGCGACGACAGCAAATACTTCGGCACAGTTCAAGATGCAACGCACGCACGGTGGGTGTCGGCGTGGCTCCGGAGGCCGCAATAAGCTAAGGTGGCCTCCGAGACCTCCGCCGCATTTCAGGGGCAAAATGCCGGCACCATAGCGAGCTTGCCTTTCGATTATACGTGGACACACACGACGATAGAGGGTAATTCGACCTTGCTCGCTCGCTTCACGGGCACTCTACAGCAGACGACCGAGAGTGACGCGCAAGCGGCCACTTTGCATGTTTTTGTACCTGACGTCATCATTAACTTGCCATACTGCTGCGTGAAGTCACCAAAATTTGTACTGTAGCCTGACGTCACATTAGTGTCGATGTCAGTAGCCACGCCATGTGAATATTGACTTTGACGTCAAATTAAAATATTGTTACGAGGCGATTAATGACGCTGACCTGCAGTGGGGTGTACGGTTACAGGGATGTGAAAGACACCCAAGAAAGAAGACGATGATGTACCTTTGATGAGCGTGGTGTGATTCCCGGCTTGATCAGTGTAAAAGACAAGCGCTTTTTGGCGAGAGGTACTGGGATCGTTACCCAGCACCTCCACCAAAAATGAAACGGAACAGAACAAACGGTGAAATTATTGACAGCGCTTGTCTTTTACACTGATCAAGCCGGGAATCACACCACGCTCATCAAAGGTACATCATCGTCTTCTTTCTTGGGTGTCTTTCACATCCCTGTAACCGTACACCCCACTGCAGGTCAGCGTCATTAATCGCCACGAAACAATATGTTATCAGCATTTCCCGAGCTTAACATTTGCTCAGAGCTGTCTACGCATATAGGAGAGTTGTATGGTGGAGTAAACTCAGCTTCGAAAATTGGTGTCAGTACCCCTTTAAAGGAGTACTGACACGAATTTTTGACATTGTCGTATTGTTGTTGTAAATAAAAGCACTGGCGTAGAGAACCCCAAAAAGAGTATCGCGGTGCCTCGCAAAGCAATGAATATATTTTATTTAATACGGCTCCTTTGAAAGCCCACTCTCGGTTTCGATTTCGCGGGGGCGGTTCCTCTAGTGACGTGTAAACACAGTCGGACGTACATATAAGCAGGGTCCCTCAATACAAAGAAGTATTGAGGGACCCTGATATAAGTCACGTAGTGACAGTAATTCGGGATAGCGCTGCTGGAACTTCGTCGGCTGTGGTCAATAGACCCTTTTCATAAATACGGCACCTGGTGGTGGGCTTTTCGTCAGTTTCGTTTTGCAAGGCATTTTGGGTTCGCGAGCGACCATCATGAAGGCATGACTGGAGAGCGGGGGCAAGGCGTGAGTGCGGTGGCAGCTGATTCTCGTGTGATCCGCCGAAATATCAGCGTCTGTGTTTGCGAACGTGCTTTCGTGCAATGTGTTAGTGCCTCCCAAGCGCTTCTCCTTTACAGTGAGTGGTATTTTGTGCCCATTGGTGGGCTCGTCGGGCAGAATGGCTCGGTCGCAGGACGATGATATACCTGCAAGTGTGCGTTGTCTACGCCTGCGGCAGCGTGCACCATCAACACCTAGCACCACTGGGAGGAGAATAAGGGCTTGCCGTACTTTGGCGACATTTGCGACGCGACATCAACTTTTCGTACTGCTTCGTGTAACTAAGGTGAGTCGCTACCGTTGTGCACGTGCACATAAACATATATGCTGGCGGTGCTATGCATATGCAGCGACGTTCGTGTTTGCACCTTTTACGAATGCTTCTTTTCTCCTGCAGGGAAAAACGAGGAGGCACCATTCTATTATCTCGAGGGTCGTCCTTCGGCACAGGGTCGTCGTTCGCGTGCCGCAGCAGGAAAGAAGTGTTTTTCAATAAAATTCATGGAACATAGTTTGGTTGTTTTTGTTAGTCATTTCCCGGGCCCCTCCGAACGGCATGGATTAGTGTCCGCCTAGCTTGTTGGCAAAAAGCTTATAGAACGTGACCAGAGGTAAGAAAGAAAATCGACGTGAGAATTAATATGCTGAATAAGTCCTGGCTTAACCTTAGTGACAAACTCTGCAAGGGCATCTGGCGAAAATAACTGCGTAATCGCTTTTGCTGGCACGATTGTCAACCTTAATTGTACGCACCGATAAATTCTGTGCTTTTAGTCACGATACTGTTCATGGCTGCAGTCACCGCGTAAAAAAATGCACGCACCCCTTATTTTTGTTTGTTTTTGTTTTCTGCCTCTGACATTTGCAGTCGTCCTTGGCTCCGGCAGCCCTACTGAACCTTCAGGCTCGCGCATCGCAATCCACCGCATGTTGGAAAAAAGAGAAGGAATGCTTGTAGCAATTAAACTTTCCTATATGTGCAGCGCGTTTACGAATGAGAGCCCATCAGCGTCTGTTCTTACTCATTTATCGTACGGAAACGTTTGTTTACAACCGGGTTTTTTAAACTCGGAGACGTAACAGGCTAGACTGTAGTTCATTCTTGCCCGTAAGAAAAAAACTGTCGGCCGACCTCAGAGGTAATGAAAAACATTGTGACGTGCATAAAGCTTAACATCCCGCCCGTTATACTAATCAACGAGACAAGAATCGGTTGACATAGTTTGGGCTAGGAGAGATCGATCGGCTTGAAGTGCCACACCACTTTGAGTGACAGCGGTCGTCTGTGGACATAAACTTGGCCAGTAATCTATAAGGTTGTAGTCTAACGAATCAATTTACATATCGTTAATCACAACGTCATCTTCACGGCCATTACACTATAATGAAAGGGAATACATGCACCGTTTTCTAACCTCGTGAGGTGCAACACAGCTCCTCTCGCTTCCAATTAAACTTATAGCCTTTTCACTGTTCTCGTCACGGCATACTCAATGCTACCTCGTCGGAATGTGGCGCGTTTGGATTATCGTAGAACGGGCTCGAACAATTAGGCACCCCAAGAACAAGCAGGAGCAATTTAGTATTCAGCGGTGCGCTGAAATGTCACGCACTCGCGCGTTCACATTCGCCGAGGCTCGCGTCATCTGCTAGGGTGCCCTTATCATGGCAGCGGGCTGTAGTTCGCGCGTTCGGCGCTAGAGGCGCCCTTTTACGAAAAGGGTATTTATAAAGCAAATTTATAAAGCATACTTATAAAGCGTATTTATAAAGCAAAATTCAACAAAGAAGAAGAAAAATGCACATGCTGTGAGGAAGATAGGGAAACAACGGAGCATGTTCTGATTGAATGCGGAAATATCCACCCAGGTGTACGTTTGGGCACCACCCTACAGGAAGCCTTGGGTTTTAGGGCGAACAACGGGAAGCTGAACATAGCCGCGATTGAAATAAGTAAGAGACGGTTAGAATACTGGTGGCAGAAAACTAGAGAGAACGGACAAAAATAATTATAGGGAAAAATATGGACTTTCTGCCATAAGGGGCAGGGAACTGGGCTATGAATTTCCGTTTTTGCTATGGTATGATCGATTTGACTGAAGTAAATTTAAAAGGCACGAGGAAAATTTAAATAGAGAGAAAAGAAGTTCTTAAATCTTCTTACGAGCCTGGTGGCGCACATGTCACCGCCCCGTTACAAAGGGGACGCTCATAGCATCCATCCATCCATCGGTCTATTACACATGGGGCTCGTAAACAGCGACGATTTCGCGGTCGTCCAGCGATTCTAACAGCTATTTCGGCGATTTTCAAGAGACCGTGTTCATATGTAATCGTAGTGTTCGTTACGCTGGGGCTGGCTTGCAGATGCTGGGCAACTGAAAACTTTAATATCAAACTAAAATACTTTGTACGTGTTTCTTCACTTCGGTGCGCGGACAGCGTTTACAATGAATGACTAGAAAACGAAAAATGTACTTCTTGCGCCGCCGCAAAGTCGTGTCACTACGCCTTTAAAGGCAACTCCGGCGGTTTTTTCACCATGTTCTGATATCGATGTTTTCGAATGGCACTAATAGTCCTGTAGCAGCCAGGGTGGTTCAATTTGCTCAGAAAGCACCAATAATTTTAAATAACCGATCGAAAGGCGTATTGTAACCGAAACCGAAACGGGTAGACACTTCTGTCAACGTTTCCGATGACGTCACAGCCTCCCCGCCATCATAAATATGGAGAAAAGTGACAGTGGCGAGGCCATCCGATGATGTATTGAGTTATGCCAGCTTTTCTGAACTTGACAGTGACGATTTGAACGCTGAAGTACCGCCGTTTTGCTTTTGAAGTCCCGCATGCTTGGGTAGGCAGCGTTGAAGGTGATGAGCTCAAAAACACAGGGTGGCCCGCAGGAGTATCCGCTAAGAAATTTAAAGGGGCACTGACACCAAAATTTCGCTGCTAAGATAGCCTGCGAGATCGACTTTCGTGGACATACAGATGTCATCTACCAAATCTCAATGGCGAACACAGCTCCGAAGATAATTTAAATGAATATTGAAGTTCGCATGCGCAATCGAGCGCTAGACGCCGTACATCGCGACATCGACAGCAGCAAAGGTGACCTGAAGGGGACCCCCAACTTCCGCGACGTCACCACGGCAGCCGAGCTCCGAGAGTGCAGCTTGCAATGATGACGTCATAGCCGCCATTGCTTATTCGCTGCGGCTGCGTTAGTAGACTGCCGGCGACGCCAGACCTCAAGAAAATAGTTGCCACCCAACAACGATGACAGCAACAGCAACAACAACGCGCAGGACGTGCGACAGGCGAAAGAAAACGAGCACGCGGCGGTTGTCGTGCGGAAGTGCGTCACAGTTATGTGTGCTCACGTGTCCGAACTCGTCTACTCCATCGCGAGCGCTAGATGGCGCCAGTTTCACCGGGCGCCTCGTCGTTTTTTGAGCTTTCCCAAACCAAAACTGAAACTAGTGGGTAATAAACATGCCGTAAATAATTATCTGACGCGCGCTGGAGCAAATGATGTGCCGTGTTATGGCTAACAGGTCCCCAGCTACGTATTGCAGCGAAAAAACAGCAGACGAAAATTTTGGTGTCAGTGCCCCTTTAAAAAGCGTTCCCAGGAAAACTAAATGACTTGCAAACGCCTGGTTTGGCATATATTATTACAGTGCCGAAGAGAATACATATTGAAAATTTCATTGAGATCACTGGACACTGAAAAATCGCCGGAGTTGCCCTTTAACCGAGCCACAACCTCCTTCGAAAATGCGCGCGCCACGGCCGGCTACGAACCCGCGTTTTTTGGGTGGCAGTAGAGCGCCATAACCACTACACCACCGCGGTGCCTGTACACGCTAGACGCCGTACGTCGCGACATCGACAGCAGCAAAGGTGACCTGAAGGGGACCCCCAACTTCCGCGACGTCACCATGGCAGCCGAGCTCCGAGAGTAGAGTGTACTAGAATATTTTGAGTGGCGCGACCGCCGGCCGGAGAGGGGCCCTCTCCGCATGGAAAGCAGCGGCGGCGCTGCAGTCGTCAGACCTTGGTTGCTCCGGCCGGCCGGCACGGCCGGCCCGCCTCGCGGGCGTCTGCTTGCCGGCGCGCTCACAAAAATGTTCGTAAGAGTGGCGAGTTTATATGAAAGTAACGTAAAAACGGACCGTTTAATCACACCTGAACTGCATTACCATCCTGATGGCAATTAATTTGCGCCGGGAGAGCGCCTGGCAGGTGTAGATAGGTTTATTTTGGTTTTATAATGAAGCGCGAATGGGTCACTTGAGCAGCGATGCGCCACATGCAGCTTCATCAACTTTTAACTAGGCGATCGATGTCTTTTCACATTGCTTGCCTGCTTACTTCCAAGGTTTCTGCTCAAAACGCAATGTTATTACCTATGAACACGGCGATCGTGCGAGCATTGCAATCATCAAATATAGTTTTAAATCAGCCCGCAGTTCTACTGCGCGCTATATATCGGTGCTCATTTTTGGTATGGGCATTTTTACTCAAACACAAAGAAGGTTCTACCTATCGCCTACTTGTGAAAAGTGAGATATTGTTTTGCTGCGTGTCCACATAACCCTTTCGGTGTTACGTACCTGATATAAACATGCAGTACCAAGCATAATTATTCGCACTGTTACTTTCGTTTCCTACAGATATAGGTAAACTGAAGAAACCATACACTCACTCCTATAGGTCAGAAATCTTAGAATGTTGAGTAAATAAAAGGGTGTAATGTGACAATGTTACGTTTAGGTACTGTTCAAGTGTGGTGAAGAAACTTTAAGGAATTAAGGTATTCTATGAAAAATTAGGTCCGCGCTGTGCGAAGTCGTGAGGTAAACTATTCCATTCAGAGATGATGCGAGGGAAAAATAGATATTCCGAAGAACTTGTTTTGGTACTAAAAGGGATTAAAGATTTAGTATGGTGATGGCTCCTCAGCTGCGACCGCAGTGGTAAAGCATACGGCTCAGGGAAAGACATTTTAATTAGTCTGGATTTTCTGGCACAGTCAAAATCTTCATACATTGTGCTCTTTAATTAGGTCTGAAAGGTCAGTTCCGCTACTACTTAGAATATAAGTAGCGAGCGGCGTTGCGCTTTAAATCTTCTCCAGTCTTTGTACTACGATTTATGCAGGAGTCCCAAACAGCGCACGCATGTCCAGGTCCTGGTCTGAAAAACGATATGTGTACTGACAAATTAGGTTTTGCAAATGTTTCTTTTAGTTATTATATAATAGAACCAAAGTTACGGACTGGTGGCGCTCTGGTGAGAATAGTGTGACCTTTCCAAATGAGAGAGTGAGTAATGCGACGCCTAAGTACTTGCATTCAGATATATCAGGGAGCGATTCCGATTGAAAACCATAAGGAAAGAAAAGCTTGTATAGTGCTCTTTTTTGTTTGTTCTTATAAACACTGGTTTATCTCCATTCAGCTACATGCCGTAATGAGAGCGCCAGGGAGAAATGTGTCCATTCCTCATAGTTGTTGATTTCGTTAAGATGGATAGTCTGCTAATAATTCGATCTCAAATGGTGCCCTAATAAGTTATAACTTCCATCAATATGTCGTTCATATGTATTAAAAATAACAGCGGATTCCGAACGCTAGTCCAAAGTACTCAGAAAGCTCACGAGAACAATCACTATAATGCTGTCAATGCGAAGGCATTTAGATACGTAAAAGGTCATTTATTAAGAAGAAAGTAGGTAGACGGGTTGAGACCCTATGGATTAGTGTTATACATGTGGAACCAGTTCAGTAGCGCACCCAGGATCTCTGCCAGGGGGGGGGGGGGGTCAATTTTTCACGAAGGGCCGGGTATGCGATTACACATTGTTGCGTGTGTAAAAAAAGTAAATAAAATGCCAAATAATAGTAACATCAATGATGATGATTATTTTATTATTTTTTTCGGCGTTTTGCAGAGACATTAGCGCCACATTCTTCTAGGACACAGGAGCAGTTACGGAGTGGGAGGGGTTAGGTCGGCCTCAGGGGGGGGGGGGGTTACAACCCCCGAACCCCCCCCCCCGTCGGTGCGCCACTGAACCAGTTAAACTGCTCTCTTAAAATATAAAAAATGACGTCGACTTCGCCTGACATAATGTGAGCCATTACGGCAGCAAAACTATACAAAAACAGAAATTACATAAGTATTTAAGTTGGGTCATTTTCAAGAAATCTTTACGAAAGATATGGCTGCGATATGAACATAACTATCGGTAACGAACTAGCTAAATAATTGTAAGACGTATTCAATAATTTTACAGGATGAGAATAAGGATGTTGTTAATACCGGGCAGTAATTCTTGTAACAGTTCAGTATTTCACTTTAGCCAAACGGGACCCTGTACTCAGCATAAAACAGATCTAGAAGGTCTTGCCGTTTTCGACATTGGCCTGCTAGAGCAGATTGAAACTAATGTTGCTCATTTCGAGCTCTCTTCCCGTACTCTCCACATCTTTATGAATAACATCGGGAATGACGGACATCCGTGCCTCCAATCTTACGACGTTTTCCTTTTTTTTTATTCTTATTTTGTCCAGGCTGCGCTTTTGCGATGTTATCCCCATCCTAAAATGTGCGCCGTCGTCACCTATGCCTGATTTTTGCAATATATCCCACAAAGTAATTCACTCCCTGACGTTTTCCTGCACGCCAATAATGTATAAAGAAGTTCTGATTAAAAACTGCTTTATTTTCAATAAAATGAACGCCTACATCGCGCCCCGTGAGAGGGGATCGTGCAACGAAGCTGCGAGCGCGATCAGATGCTTGCAAGGCGCATCGAACGGATCTTTATTTTATTGTATTAGATGTATCTGTGAAAACGCCGGCCAGCGTGACTGTGCTGCCGTACCTATGTTTATACAATATTTATTGCAATGTGCATGGCACACCACGCATGCGCACACGAAAAAAATTACAGCCTATCCAAGGAGTGAATGATGATGAGTGGGCGAAGCTCGGGATGTGCATCGTAGATCGTGCCGAGTTCCGGATTAATTTAGTTAACGCGCATGCTACGAATCCTCACGGTTCAACTATGCACAATGCACAAGTGAAATCTCCCACCGGCACTTCATTGCAAGTCAAGATCCAGTGCTATATATATATATATATATATATATATATATATATATATATATATATATATATATATGGCTTTTGCCGGTGAACGCTTCTCCAACGCGAGCAGTCGGTATTTCTCAATCAAGAAACTCGCTAGGAGACGCTGCCTGCGCCAACGTTGTCTCTCGCGTTTGCCGGGGCAGTGTCGAGTTTGCCGGGGAGCCACGCGCTCGCCCTCGGCGCGTGCGTGCCCTCCGGCAGGCACGCGCCGGTGGCTACCTACTACGACGACTACTACTACTACTACATACATCGGGTACGCACGACCCACGCCTTAAGGAGCTTCGCCCCTAAAAAAAAAGAATTAGAATGAGCACCACAGCTCGGGCCACGCTGGCCGTGCCCGCCGCGCGCCGGCTGCCCGAATGGTTAGGCACGCCAGCGCCACCGCTGCTTTCCATGCGAGAGGGGACACCGGTTTGCACGGCGCGCCCGCTCCGGTCGCGCCACTCAAAATATTCTAGTACACTCTACCGAGAGTGCAGCTAGCAATGATGACGTCATAGCCGCCATTGCTTATTCGCTGCGGCGGCGTTAGTAGACTGCCGGCGACGCCAGACCTCAAGAAAATAGTTGCCACCCAACAACGATGACAGCAACAGCAACAACAACGCGCAGGACGTGCGACAGGCGAAAGAAAACGAGCACGCGGCGGTTGTCGTGCGGAAGTGCGTCACAGTTATGTGTGCTCACGTGTCCGAACTCGTCTACTCCATCGCGAGCGCTAGATGGCGCCAGTTTCACCGGGCGCCTCGTCGTTTTTTGAGCTTTCCCAAACCAAAACTGAAACTAGTGGGTAATAAACATGCCGTAAATAATTATCTGACGCGCGCTGGAGCAAATGATGTGCCGTGTTATGGCTAACAGGTCCCCAGCTACGTATTGCAGCGAAAAAACAGCAGACGAAAATTTTGGTGTCAGTGCCCCTTTGAAAAGCGTTCCCAGGAAAACTAAATGACTTGCAACCGCCTGGTTTGGCATATATTATTACAGTGCCGAAGAGAATACATATTGAAAATTTCATTGAGATCACTGGACACTGAAAAATCGCCGGAGTTGCCCTTTAACCGACCCACAACCTCCTTCGAAAATGCGCGCGCCACGGCCGGCTACGAACCCGCGTTTTTTGGGTGGCAGTAGAGCGCCATAACCACTACACCACCGCGGTGCCTGTACACGCTAGACGCCGTACATCGCGACATCGACAGCAGCAAAGGTGACCTGAAGGCAGAGTTCTTCAATCATACCAGTTACCAAACTCCCCATAGTTCCCATGCATCAAAATCCGGACAGGCCAAGTGCCAAAACTGCGGCGGTTAGCAGATTGTCGCGCCATCTGTCGACACAGAAACCAACTAATAAATGCTAGGTTAGTGTGTTTTGTGTTATGGAGCGCAGAAAGCTCCGCCGCGTCAATGAAGCGAGCCTTATGCAAACGATGTTGCGCACACAGAAAATCCGTCAATTCGCCGTGGTTCTGGCGTCCCTGGCGTGTTCTGCAGAACAAGAAAATTCACTGACCTTGTGCCGTCGCTTCTGCTTATGCACGAACGCTGAGGGTTCAGCGTTTTGTCCGTGCTAACTGCTCTCACGAAAGAAGCAAGGGAATCGTCTTTTCGGCTGCCGAGGCCGCTGGTGAAAGAACAAAAAAGGTATTCGAACAGCGGATGATTTTCGGTGAATAATTATTCTTTTTTTTTCGGCTGAATGTCGATGTGTCATTGGGAATCCAGCACAAAGCGCGCACCAGTGGAATTCAGTTCACATGACTACAGCATCGATGTGTCAACACAGCAGCAGAAGGTCTTTGCAGAGCGTGTCGTCTGCAAGCGAAAAAGCGTATGGTGCAAGTCGACGATCCGAGTGCAGTCGAATCGCAATGTAAGGCGTCTCTATCTCTTGCTGCTTTCTTCTGCACCTCTTTAGCCGCGTGATAAGGGAGCCATTAGCAACTGTTAACGGTGCTCCAACGTTTGTGGCCGCCACTTTCATGCAATAAACATCGCCTCCAAGATCTATGTGAGTGTAGCGTTTCTAGTTACGGCTCCCAGATGGGGCGACAGTCTGCTAACCTCCGCCGATTTGGCCGTCGGCTTGTCCAGATTTCGGAACGCAGCTTGGCAACTGGTATAATTGAAGAACTCTGACCTGAAGGTACAGTGTACTAGAATATACGGGTAGTGGGCTCAGAGAACGGCCGGGAGTGACGCTTCTCACGTTGGCGGCACGAGATGGCGCCAGTAGAGCATGGGCTGGTAGAGATGGCGCCAGTAGAGCATAGATGGCGCGGAGGCGCTCGCTGCGTTGGTCTAGGTTGGTCTAGGGCGTTGGCGATGAGCGGATGTGGTTTTTCGGTCTCCGGAACGACAGCGGCAGATAAGTTTTTCTTGCATGCATTGAGCTTGCTTTTCTAGTATAGGTCATTAGCATAAACTATATTTGTGGTTATTAGTTAGTACAGTTTTTTGGGGGGGTCAGTAACTTGATTTTTGGGTTTTTTTTTGCTTTCCTTTTTTTTTCTTCCTCCACGTGGCTGAGGTGCATGTACACCCACCACGAGTGTTTTGAAGTGTGGGCTATCCATTCAGTTTTTGGGTACGTATTGTCTTAGGGAAGTGTTTGTACTTGGGGAAGTGTTTGTAGCACCGAGGTTATTAGTTGGTACGGTTTTTTGGAGGGGTCAGTAACTTGTTTTTTGGGTTTTTTTTGCTTTCCTTTTTCTTCTTCCACGTGGCTGAGGTGCACGTACACCCACCACGAGCGTTTTGAAGTGTGGGCTAACCATTGAGTTTTTGGGTACGTATTGTCTTAGGAAAGTATTTGTAATACCGAGGGAAGTGTTTGTACTTAGGGAACTGTTTGTAGTACCAAGGTTATTAGTTGGTACGGTTTTTTTTTTTGGAGGGGTCAGTAACTTGTTTGTTGGGGTTTTTTTGCTTTCCTTTTTCTGCCTCCACGTGGCTGAGGTGCACGAGCACCCACCACGAGTGTTTTGAAGTGTCGGCTATCCATTGAGCTTTTGGATACGGATTGTCTTAGGGAAGTGTTTGTAGTACCGAGGGCCTTTGTTCATTAGATAGTGTAACCCTTTTGCTAGGAGCGGTCATGGTCAAAAAGACCGCAAAGTGTTCAGGGTGCGGGGCAGCTGTGAAAATGGAAGTTTGTGCGGAAGAGAAGGCAGAAGCTGATGCAAAATGTAGACAGTGTGAGATCGAGGAAAAAATGGAAAAAATGATGGCTGCTCAGAGCGGACTTATGGACAGAATCGCTGAGCTTGAAAATGCGTTGGCAAAAGAGCGTGAGAAAACGCAGGCCATGGGGGAGAGGCTTAGGTTAGCAGAGGAGGGGCTAGCCATGGTAGTTAAGGCGAACAAAGAAGCAGGCAACAGCGAGAACAGTGCGGCGCCGACCTCCAGCGCGGGGGGGCAGCAAGAACAGGGTGTGAAAAACGCAGGTGCAAAGAGCGCGGGGCACAGCTTTCAGGAAGTAGTGTTGAGGGAGGGAGTAGATAATGCAGCAGCTGCGACTCAGGCTAAACACCCAGACAGTAGCCAGGTTCAGGTGACTCCAGCTGGAAAACCTCAGCGGGTTATTATAGCTGGCGATTCCAATTTAGTTCGATGCGCCGAGGCACTCAAAGAGAGGGTGAAAGGCGACAAACGAGTATTGGTAGGGACGTTCCCAGGACATAGGCTGGGTTCAGTCATGAGGCAAGCAAGAGAAAAGCTCAGGTCTGGGGCTCACGGACGCAACCTCGTGATGATTGCGGCAGGGCTAAACGACGTCCTCAACAAAGAATCGTCAGGATTAGCGACGACCTTGGCAAAAGGCGTCGATGACATGCGCGCCATCTCCCCCCAGGTGCAGATAGTAGTGTGCACAGTACCGGAAATACCAGTGCGTGACGGCAACCTCCAAAGAGCGGTTGTCGATGCAAACAAAGAGATATGGCGTACGAGTCGAGAGAAGGGTTTCGAAGTAGTGGAAATAAACAGGGAGGTGCATAGGTGGGGGGGTTTCCAAAGAGACAGAATTCACTTCGATAGGAGGCTTGGTCATGAGGTAGGTTGGCGGCTTGCACGACGTGCAGTAGCTTTTTTGGGGGGTACGCGGGCCCTTCGGAGTCCGGGGTAGCAAGGAACAAAGGAAACAACCAGGGGGATTTTCCGGCAGGCAGCACTGAGAAATGGCAGAAAAGAGGTAAAAGGAAGAAAAGAGCGAAGGCACGTGTAGCAATTAGTTACATAAACATGCAGGGTGGCAGAAAAAAGGCAAAATGGTTAGAGATTGAGGAACAGTTAAACAAAGAAAAGATAGGCGTTTATGCGGTTACAGAAACACACCTTAGAGACCTGGAAGAGCCACCACATATTGACAATTATGTTTGGGAAGGGTGCAACAGGATCATATCAGAAAGAAAAGGTGGGGGTGTTGGAATGCTTATTCATAGCGGAGCCAAATGGGAGAGAGTAAAACAAACGTGTTCAGAGCACCTCTGGGTTTCGGGCACGGTAGGTGGAAAGAAAACGTGGCTAGGTGTAGCTTACATGTGGACGGGAAATAACTGTAAGGAAAAGAATCTGGAGATAAAGCATTGCATAAACACCGATATTAAAGAATTTGGTCATGGGGCTGAAATCATCCTCCTAGGGGATATGAATGCCCACATCCATGACCTTGACGGATACACAGACACCAATGGGAGGTTATTGCTCGATCTTTGCGAGCACCATAGTCTCGTGATAGTTAACACAGGGCCCAAGTGTGGTGAACAGATCACGTGGGAGGTCAGAAACAGACAATCGAACATTGATTATTGTCTAATGACGGAAGGAATCTATGAAAAACTGAGAGAAATGAGAATAGACGAGGACGGGATGAACAGCTTGGGTAGTGATCATAAACGCATAACGTTACAACTGGGATATAAAACTGAAAATAATAACGTAGAGTCGAAGTTTGGCAGGTCGTACTTAAATGACAAACAAATAAAAAATATAGCCGCAAGAGTAGAGGAAGAAGTAGGCAAAATACGAGGCAAGGACTGGGGGTATAATGAGCTAGTTCATGCAATGACGAAAGAAATAAGTAAAGAGAAGAAAACTGTTTGCTGGAAAGGAAAGAGAACGCCAAAAAGATGGTGGAACAAGGAAATCCGGGAAGCGATCGAAAATCGACGTAAAGCATCAAGGGAGCACAGGCAGGCAAAAAGGGAGAAGCGGCCGCAAGTCGAAGTCACGGAAAGATGGGAAATATATTTAGAGAAAAAATCTATTGTACAGAAATTGGTCGAGGCAAAAATTAAAGGTGAAAGCGAACGCTGGGTTACAGAAATTCATGACAAAAAGAAGGACGCGCCTAGGATATTTTGGAACCACATAAAAGCGCTAGGTAAAAAGTCTGCCACATTGCAACAACATATTGTTGATGAAAGAGGAAATCAATTGGAAGGGTACGAAGCGTTGGGTTACATCCAGAAGGTAACAGCCGATTCGTTTAAAAAGATCGTCCAAGAGATTCCCCCAGTGGATAAAACCATGACGGAGAGCGAAACTAAGGAAGAGCTAGAACTTGAGAATTTCAACTGGAAAAAGGCCGAAGGAAAAATTCCAAAGCGCACTGCTATGGGTTTAGATGGGGTCCCCGTTAGCCTCATTAACGAATTAGGACAGAACACTAAAGAAGCGCTATTGAAAGCCGTAGAAAAATGCTTACAGGAGAGGCAAATACCGGACAGTTGGCGAAAAAGCAGAATGAACTTAATCTATAAAGGCAAGGGGGAAAAGAATAACATTCGCTCGTATAGACCGCTAACCATTACATCGGTACTATACAGGATGGCTATGCAAGCAGTAAAATTAAAAATAGAAGCCTGGGCAGAACGTAACAATATTTTGGGAGAACTTCAGAATGGATTTCGAGTAGACAGGCGTTTAGACGATAACCTATTTGTTCTTACTCAGTGTATAGAAATATCTAAAATAGAAAGGAGACCGTTGTATGTGGCTTTTCTAGACATCACTGGGGCGTATGACAATGTTAATCAGGAAATATTGTGGGAAATTTTGGAAGGAATGGGCATAGGCGACGATTGTGTACAGCTTTTGAGGGAAATATATCGAGAAAATACAGTTTGCATAGAATGGGAAGGAATAAGTAGCAGAGAGAACGTTGATATTAGCAAGGGGCTGAGACAGGGATGTCCTTTGTCGCCGCTGTTATTCATGCTGTACATGGTTAGAATGGAAAAAGCGCTAGGAGATAGCCACATTGGTTTTAATCTGTCACACAAACAGGGCGGCGTGATGATTGAGCAGATGCTTCCGGGTTTATTTTATGCTGATGATATTGTCTTATTCGCAAACAGTCGAGATGATATACAACGGCTGGTGAATATATGCGGGAAGGAAGGCGAGGATCTAGGACTAGGATTTAGTGTAACAAAATGCGGATTGATGGTATTCAATGATCCCAACGACCAGGCGGTATCCATACAGGGCCAAGAAATACCGAGAGTAAGCGAATACAAGTACCTTGGCGTATGGGTAAATGAGGGCGATAGATACATGAAGGTACAGGAAAAAGCCTTGGCAGCAAAGGGAAAGAGGAACGCAGGAATAATGAAGCACAGAGCGTTATGGGGACACAATAGGTACGAGGTGCTTAGGGGTCTGTGGAAAGGGGTAATGGTACCGGGGCTTACATTTGGGAACTCAGTGGTGTGCATGAGGCCAGAGATACAATCGGGAATGGATGTGAATCAAAGAACTGTGGGACGCCTCGCGTTGGGTGCCCACGGGAAAACGACAAACGAGGCTGTAAAGGGCGATATGGGATGGGCGAGTTTTGAGGCAAGGGAAGCGCAGAGCAAAATAAGGTTTGAAGAGAGGCTAAGGAATATGAAAGAGGTTAGGTGGGCAGTGAAGGTGTTCCGCTATTTATATAGAAAGAGCGTTGACACGCAGTGGAGAAAGAGAACTAGGAGGCTCACCAGTAAATATACGGGTCTAAGAGAACTGACAACAAAGAGCGTAAAGGGAAAAGTCAGAGAGGCGGAGAAGATTTACTGGAGGACAGCGATGGAAAAAAAACCGACTCTGAATAACTACCGAGAGGGCAAAAACGAAATAAAGAGGGAGGCATTTTATGATAATTCAAGAGGAAGCGCTTTATTGTTTGAAGCGAGATCGGGCTGCCTTAGAACGCGTGTTTATAAAGCGAAATTCAGTAAAGAAGAAGAAAAATGCACATGCTGTGAGGAAGATAGGGAAACGACAGAGCATGTTCTGATTGAATGCGGAAATATCCACCCAGGTGTACGTTTGGGCACCACCCTACATGAAGCCTTGGGTTTTAGGGCGAACAACGGGAAGCTGAACATAGCCGCGATTGAAATAAGTAAGAGACGGTTAGAATACTGGTGGCAGAAAACTAGAGAGAACGGACAAAAATAATTATAGGGAAAAATATGGAATTTCTGCCATAAGGGGCAGGGAACTGGGATATGAAATTCCGTTTTTGATATGGCATGATCGATTTGATTGAAGTAAATTTAAAAGGCATGAGGAAAATTAAAAGAGGAAAAAAAAAGTTCTTAAATCTTCTTACGAGCCTGGTGGCGCACATGCCACCGCCCCGTTACAAAGGGGAAGCTCATAGCATCCATCCATCCTGTATGCAGTACGAAGCTCGAGCAGGCGCTGTGCGTCACGTCGCAGCATGGAATTGTTGCTCCGCATTTCAGTGCCTGTCCCATGAAATAGTTATTGCTGCCCGCAAGAATCGCCGGGCTAAATGGCATACGTAAATGAGATAGTGGCTTGTAAAACCGTACAGCGTGGCTCGATGGGACCGGATTTGCTCAGAGGCGCTCAGTGTCTTTAAGTGTGCGCTGTCTCTAAACGACGATCTACTTACAGAGAACATTCCTATGATAAACGGTTTGTCAACAGATTGAGAGCTGATTTTGGGAGCTCGGCGCGGTCTTGCCAGGGTCAGGACATGAAAATTATTACTGGGCATACAAAGGAGAAAACGCTGCATCCTTAACCTAAAAAGTTTCGTCTTTGCATCGTTCCGTACGCGAGAAGTCGGTGTTGAAAAAGTGAAAATTTCGAACCATCACTGACGTGAACAATTATTCCCAGATTTTATGTAACTTTGCACGAATTTTCGGCCACGATTTGCAGAAGTCCGCCAAAAATAGGTGTTAGGTTGGCAGACCTAACTTGTAGCTTTTCCGAATAGACCATTTTTATCATTCAATGCATCCTATGATGTTTCTGGGTTCGCAAAGGACAGACCTGGTGGTGCGACCTTCTAGCTAATTCCAAAGTCCGGTGCTATCATTGATTAATAGCGAGGTTCCCTGGCTGCAGAGAGCTACTGAGCAGCTTTAACATATAACTTCCTACCCTGGGAAGAAACCAAAGCGTTGGTGAGTAACAAATAGCCACTTGCGTGTACGTTCTATAAGAGGGAAGTACAAGAAAGACATGTTTTCATGACCTATACCCATTCTTTATTTACAGCCGTGCAGGTGTTTTGTGTATCCCGAAAGTGCATAATTAATAGGGCGTCCCATCATACACTAAATTTCTGAGAAAGGCAAAAGTTCTAGAAAAAATTTCTCACCTAAATTCATACTTGCAGTAGTTGTACGCGTGTACTTACAACGGCTACATTTTGTAAGTGTCAATTAATATTCCTTGTAATTAGTCGACTTCATAAATATTGCTTTAATCGCTAACAAGTCCGTGCAAAGTAGTAGTCCGCCTAAGATAACCCGGACATCAAGCATTTCGAAAAGAAAACAAAAATCGCGAAATACGTGTTATAATGAAATAGACGCGTGCTTGCGCACCGCTTCATGATTTGGCACGGCTGCATGCGTTTGTCGTCGCAGCGTGCATGTCTTCGCCATGCAAGGAGGTTCGAAAAGTTTCACGACTTAAATGGGAGCGAGATAAGCTTAAGCGTGTTTCGAGATGCATCATGTAGCTATGCAACTCAAATATCGCTTGCAGCGCGCATTTATTTCGCATTCCACGTATACTTCAAGGCTGCTTGTCTTTACTGGTAAAAAACACAAATGTGACAAAGTTCAGCATGAAGGGAATCATTCCCGGTTTATCTGAAGCGAGCTGTAGCTTTCTAACTGAAATGCAAGGGATTAAAGCGATATTTAAAATTTCGAGTAGGTAAAAAAATATGTAATTGATACTTACTGATACAAAAATACTGGTTGAAAGTACACATCACTGCCCACAAGATATGTGAGAGTATTTCGCTCTAGCGGTAAGATATTTTCAAATTCTTCGTGCATGGTTGTTGAGACACGACTCCGTAGTGTTCTTTCAGAGAACATAGGCTGAAGAAACAACTACGAGCACTCACTCAACTTCGCATGCAATTTTTTTCTTTTTTTTTTTGCTTTGGTGCTTTCGGTGACACATTAAGGCCTTTTACAAGAAAGTGAAGTCTTCTGGCGGCGCGAAATTTAGCGATGCTGGATGTAAGCATCGGGGTTAAGCACTTCGGGGTTCTCGTTGCATCCTAAACAAGGAGTCTGAGCTTTGCGCAACAGCATCACATCGACTGTGTTGTAGCTGCGGAACAGCGAAGGAAATGCGAGTTACTTCATTCTGCACTCGAGGTAACGGAGAACAACAGCACACGACACAGCGACGCAAACAGGACAGTAAAAAAAGCAAACGCAAGTCGCTGCTACTGCAGCAGGCGGGAGTGCTGGGGATATTGCTGAGCGCAGCCGCCGAGCGTACAGCCCACGCTACCGCAGCGCCGCCGCATACATACGCGACCCGTCAACACTCTCCGCTTCACTCCGGCGCGTAGAGCATGCCCTCTCCTGAACCCACTACCCATATTCTAGAGCACTGTACTGAAGGGGACCCCCAACTTCCGCGACGTCACCACGGCAGCCGAGCTCCGAGAGTGCAGCTAGCAATGATGACGTCATAGCCGGCATTGCTTATTCGCTGCGGCTGCGTTAGTAGACTGCCGGCGACGCCAGACCTCAAGAAAATAGTTGCCACCCAACAACGATGACAGCAACAGCAACAACAACGCGCAGGACGTGCGACAGGCGAAAGAAAACGAGCACGCGGCGGTTGTCGTGCGGAAGTGCGTCACAGTTATGTGTGCTCACGTGACCGAACTCGTCTACTCCATCGCGAGCGCTAGATGGCGCCAGTTTCACCGGGCGCCTCGTCGAGGAGGCGTTGGTAGAGTGTACTCTAGTACGTGTGTGCCACCCGATTTAGGGAGTGGGGCATAATGATCTGCAATGAAACAGTTATCATCATCGTTAGTAGACAAGCTTGCACTCGATGTGCCAGACTTGAATATAACTTGAAGGAGACAACAACAGTAACGACTGCACAGGAAGTGTTCTGTGATTGCACGGCAAGCCAACGCTTCAGCGCGACAGGCTTTGTGCTTTGCAGGCTGCTAAATTCTCTGTTCCTTCCTTTGGCTGGCCCTACTTTGTGTGCTCAAGTGTTTCAGCGGCGTCGGATCGTAAGCATTTTTCGTTTTTCTTTTCGCCCCATCGCTGTGTCTTCGTAGCTATGCGTCAACGAACAGGCGAAATGGGCACGTGGCCATAAGTGCTCTGTGACATGGCCTACGTGGCTGCTCGTTGCAAGAGGCATGTTTCTTTGCTGTCTGTGGTCAGTCATCTTCCCTGTGCCAACAACCGCGCGTGGGATTTTAGTGGCGGCGATTGAACTGGTTCCCACCGTGCCCTCGTGGCGTGTGCGGCGTGCCCCACAGCTGGGTGTGGGTCTTTTGAATGAAGTTTGGAAGCTCAACAAGAGATGCGGCCTCACAAGCATGAGCACGGTAGTCGCGAATTCTCTGCAGCGTTGAGTATATGGATTGAGTATATGGATTTAAGACCACCCGAAGTCGCACCTGACGGTTCAACTAGCTGAGTCGTGGCGCGTCGCAGCGTCGATACAATCAATGGGTAGCCATGATTTAACCATGAGTGGATTTAATTTTGTATATTACTCATAGGATATGGCAGGCACAGTGCTTAGAGATCAAGTGAAACGCGATACTTGACGCGCACGGCTGCCGGTGATTTCTGCGTGATTGCTTTAATTGCGCTAGGGGACATAGCGTTGATTCTTCGTGGTACTCAGTGAAAGCGAGACGCTTTTAAAGACGATAGTCTTTCTTGGGGTACTTCGACGCAGAAATTTTGGTCTGTCTGTGTGTGTGTGTCTGTCCTGCTGCGAAAGGTGAACCCCTTCCTCAAAGACCACCCGGCTTGAACTGGTGGCTACCTTCATACTTCTGAACAGAGTCGGCCAAAAAGCAAATATTACGCATATCTGAGGCGCAACATCAATACGGAAGTATTAGACGATGTGTTCCTTTAGTAGAAAGTACATAGATGCTTAATTCTAAAGACCCTAGTGCTTGTTAGGATTCGCAAAAGCGGACGTTTCCTGTACTAGGCAAGCTTCTTGCGTTTCCCGAAACCATGGTCAGATGGCGCCCTTACCTCACGCTCGTGCGGTTAGCGCAAGGCAGGGGAACGGCCGCCCGCCACTCCGGCCGGTCCCTTTCTCTCCTCGCGTCTCTTCGTTTTCTTCTCTCTCGCTTGCGCAACTCCTCGGGGAAATAGAAACACGCGAACCGGGACTCATGTAGTACGGCCGGTAGAAGGCTATCGTCTTTCGACGACATTTGCAGCGAAGCACGGAGATACGCGGCCAATTTTTTTTGAAGCGTTGAGGTTCATCCAGCGCATGCTGCAGTATGACATAATGCCCCGGCCATCACTTGGTCCAAGTACCGCGTTTCAATCGCTGAGCGCTGTACGTGGACAGTGCGCAATTGAAACAATCTAAATTTCCAATGCCCACGGATCTGTTGGTGGCACGAGAGTTGAACCAAGATGAAAGTGACCACGTTTTCCTTCTTTTTTTCTTTTTGACCTGGCCAACATGCACATTTAATGCATTTTGCTTGACTGAATCTTCCATAGCAGTCTATCATTGGTGATGTGTCAACGGTACTGCTCACATGTCATGTTTGCACTCACCTTGAGCAACATCATTGCTTTTAAGTGTATCAAGTGAATCTGCATCTTCTCAGTAGTCCATATCATATTCATCAAAGAAAACACTCTTTCTAATGTTAAGCAGGTGAGCCACTTACTGCAAATCTTCGTCTAAACTCTTAGATATTGAAACAAATAAAACAAGGGAGAGGAAGCCACAAAATTTCACATATCACAATCAGACAGTTTAGATGAAACAGGACATGAATTGCTAGATAAAAGGCAAGCTGCTCCATGACTGAGTGCTGGGTGGCTATGACTTCTTACAAAATGCCCATAGTTTCAACCAAAAGGGGGATAAAGCACTGTTCCACAAGCAGGCTGCAGCCCAGTGGGACCACAGCCTCAAAATCAGGACATGTCCCGCCTAAATCGGGACGTCTGGTCACTTTAACCAAGATGAGGGTTCCTAAATGTCAGCACCTGTACAGAGTAGTGCAGATCAAGGCACCCTAACCAAGATTGCACTCAAGTGGGGGAATCCGGCAGCCATAGAGTGCCTACTTTGTGTTTCTTGCCTGTTGTACCATGGTTGTACATATTTTCCATGGTGCGTGACAGGAATTCACTTCCTTTTTGCAGGGCCACTTAGGCCACACTGGAACGGAAGACAAGAATTACTAGGCATGTAATCGATGAACAGATAGTCTAAAATGATGTATAACAGGGAATGTTCCTGAGTGCATGCAATGCAAGATATGTAGTGGCCTAGCCTGAATATTTTTTTTCTTGGGGGGGGAGGCAGCTGCTGCAGTTTAAACTCTCCTAGTCACAACCTATGTATGTATGTATGTATGTATGTATGTATGTATGTATGTATGTATGTATGTATGTATGTATGTATGTATGTATGTATGTATGTATGTATGTGTAAGCATGAAATAATATGCCAATTGGTTCCAGTTTCCTGCCATATGTTGGGCGCATGTTAACTGCATTGCCACTCTGACACAACTGGCAATGCTACTCTTTATAGCAGCAATATTGAGAGGTCTCAAAACTCTTCCAGCTCTTTTAATTCTACCTCCAGCGGAAGGAGTTGACAGCATTGTGTATTTGCACAGAGCATTGCCAGACGATTTGAAACTCTATGCTTTAAAATGCTACCATTGTCAGTGCATGACTTTAAGAAGAACTGCCCCCTTAGTTTACCCAGAATATTGATTTCTTTAGGA
The DNA here is from genome assembly GCA_013339685.2 of Hyalomma asiaticum. Lineage (NCBI taxonomy): Eukaryota > Metazoa > Arthropoda > Arachnida > Ixodida > Ixodidae > Hyalomma > Hyalomma asiaticum. Next base: position 189,480 of record JABSTT010001708.1, read on the forward strand.
GTTGGGGGGCATGTTGGTAAAGAGGGGGGGGGGGGGTTATAGATTTAAGGGCTATTTTCACCACATTGCTTCACCTAATAAGGCTGAATTTTTTTAAAACAGTGATGGAAAAGGTGTTTATTTGCAGTACACTAATTATACAAGTGTTTTAAATGACAAGGAAGCTCATACTTTTTAGTAAAAATACTAAAATAAGGTGATGTCAGGTAGGCACAAATATATAGAAGGCCAAAATATTCTTTGTGGGATTCAGTGCTATATATTTCAGCATCTATAGCATTCCTTTGCTATGTTTGAATATTGCTGTAACCTAAGGGTCTGAATTTTCATTTGATTACATAAAGTTTCTTTGCAGAGCTAAATAAATCATGTTCTTAGTCCGCTAGCTTGGACTGAACAAAGCACAGGTGTTTTCAGAATTCAGTACAGTATCATTTTGCAAGAGAAAAGGAAGCAAAACACAGCTCTACCTCGCGCACAAGTATTAGTAGCATTGGCTGGGAGCCCAGCTCTCCAGGATACTGTCTGTAAATGAAATGCTACATAAGTACCACAGACATTTGGTTGGCAGTTATCAGGCAAAGATTCAATATCTAAGATATTTTCTGAGTGAGGTCCCATGTTTGATTCTGCCATTGGAGTGAAATGAGTGCAAAGACATTTAAAAACAATCGTGTACAATTTGTGAAAAATTTGAGTACGTGGAACAGCAGCAATATGGGATTGTCTGATTTTCTGGTAAAAAGTGCTAACAGTTTACACACCCTTGTGTTGAACATTGCCACTGTTCGTGTGTCCACTGAAGAAAAGTCTAAAACTAGCAGCCTATATTCGTTACGAGGTGTGATGTCATGGTCGATGCATTTGGGAACCGATACTTTGAGTACTGTAGAAGCCTTGGCCACGAAGCTCACGTCTTGACTCAGTTCAGTTCAATTTAATGAGCAGTCAAATGGGCGGCGAGGCCTAAAGGCTTGCAAGCCTGACAAAGGCTCTCAAACACCTGTTGGACTGGCAGAAGCAATTGCAGACTTTTGCAGCAGAAATGCAGGCAATACTGAACAGCAGATTAAGAAATGTTGCCGTCTAATTTGGCACAGCATTGTGGGGATGGCTGTGTGATACCATTTTCAAGCACCCTTCTGTGGTGCTTCATTTGGTCCGCAAAAGCCAGAATGGTAGTGCAGTCGAGTTCTTGTGAAACTTGTTCAACAGATTTTAATAGTGTAGCTGTCTAAGCTTGGAGAAACTCTGTTATGTGCTAACAGAAATGATCGTCATCGTGAAATAATTGCGCGCACAGTTCTTCTATGACATGCCTGACATGCGGCACTTGCACGCATACTTCTCTTCCGCTCATGCCTTCAGCCCACTACCACATAAAGGCAGGCATGCGGCACAGTAAGTGGGTATGTGCCAAGCAGCTATTACCATAGCATAGCCATAAATAATGTCATGCAGCAAGGTGGTGGGAAAGAAAAGTGAGGGTGATGAGGTGTGATGTAAGGGTAAGGATGGAGGAGGGGAGAGGGTGAATCATGGAGGAGTAGAGAGGTTAAAGCCTTTTGCAGTATAGTTCAGCAGGGGGATGCGAAAGGTAAGTCTGGGGGAGGAGGACTGGTGTAAGGTAAGGCGGAGGGAAAGGAGTGAGAGGGTTAAAAAAAGCATAGCCATGTATACAGCCTAGTATAGCAAGGGGTGTGAGTGAGAAGTGAGGAATAGGGAAAGGGAGAAGAAAGTGCAATATATAAAAAGATAAAGATATCAGAGAGAAGATGCAGAAAGAGTCAGTCTGTTTTTCCAAGGTGGTGTTGCTTCCTTGCAAGCTACGATGTTTACTCATGTCGAACAAGTGTGGAACTGGCTTCCAATTTTTTTTTTAAGGCACTTGGTTTATGAAGGCATTTAGGATTTGAACTTTGATTAATTTCATAGTTGGTTCTTAGTACGGCACAACGTAAAAAAAAAACAAAAGAAACTGCATTTGGCAACAAGGTTGGACGGGCTGCACAAGTCAGTGTTAGTTTGCCAGCCAACCAACGCAATCGAACAAAGCTGTATTTGTGCGATTTTTCCAAAATGGTGTCATGTTTGATGTTTTCGGTATCTTCACAGTGTCTGCTGTTCTTGAGTCTTTTGATCGATAGAAGCACTGAGGTGTGCAGAAGACATGGACAAAAATGTATAGGGTCTGAGCGTTTCCCCCTTACGAGGCCTTGGTAGAGTTCATTTCACATCTGAGCCCTTTTTACCTATAAAATATTTACTGATTACAAGAAACAATAACCTTATATGATAAGTGTAATTATGATGCCATAATTAAAGAACTCCGTATTCTTATCGCCATTTGAGGCATATTTGCACTATTGTTCTGTTCAGGAAAACTTCCTCATCTTTAAGCAGAAACTAAACTAACCACTGCACATGTTCATTTCTAAAATAGTATCCAAGCAAATAACAAAAAAAACATGGTTCAACAAAGCTTTGCATTGCCTCGACAGCACGAAAAAACATTTGTTTCAGAATGCCAAGCTGAAATGTGGTGCACAAAACTGGTATAAGTATTACGTAGCTGAGATAGCCTACCTCACAGCTACACATAACACCATGATTGCTTTGTTTAACAATGGTTTGCCTAGTATGTTATAATCCCTGCTAGTTTTGGAATATAATTAATGCTCAAGCAGTAGCTAATACAACAGCTCTTACTAACAATTCCAGAAAGGTTATTTCAGACAAACAATGTGCTGATGCTTGTAACGTCTTGTCACCTGTCTTACTAAAGAAGTCGACACTCCTTTGCCTAGGTTTTCATGTCATAACCCATCTTCCATGCATGAAATAAGTTTGTTGACAGTATCTCATCCCTCTCGAAGAAATCAAATTATCTTCAGCATCTGGCTAGACTGTATTAGCATAAAACTATTGACTAATATAAGACACATTGCTTCGACTTATTTTGTTTTGTTCTTTTCACAATCTCTTTCAACAGTTATTATTCTAGATGACTGGAAAGTGGGAAAGGTCATTCCCATCTGCAGATCCAGTGATGAAAACTTGCCACTGAACTATCGACCAATTGCCTAGACCAGCGTACCTTGCAAAGTCATGGAACATTCATGGAACATTTGATTTACTCCTGCAATATGAACTTTCTCGACTCTCATACCACTCTCAACACGGGTTTCTTAAGAGCCTCTCTTCCGAGATACAGCTTGGCATTTTTGCTCATGACCTTCATGCTAATCTTGACATTAACATACAAATGGTAGCTATATTCCTTGACTTCACAAAAGGTTTCGATAAGGCACCCCATAAGCGCTTAATGCTAAAATTGTCTTCCTTAAACTTGCTTCCTGCTGTATAAAATTGGATAAAGTTCTTGACTAACTGTTCCCAACTTGTGTTTATGAATAACTGATTATCTAGCCCACTTCCACTGATATCGGGTGTGCCTCCAGGCTCTGTACTTGGCCCTCTGTTATTCTCCATTTACATTGACGACTTATACCCCTGTCACACGAGGCAACTAAAGTGCACTTTGAGCAAGTGCGCTTCGCCGCTAGTGTCATTCGCACGCTGTCACACGGGAACGTTTAGTGACACTCGCTGCAAAGTGCACTTGCAGGCAAGTGCGTTCGCCGAACTCACTTCGCGGCGACGAAGTGTGTAGCCTCGGTACCAGTGGCTTGTAAACAAATACGCTAATGCACAATGCGGCGCCCGTAGTATGTTTAAAACATTGTTTTCGTTATTAGAAGCACTGCAATGTATTAAAACAAATCATATTTCAACAAAGAAACCTCGCTATTCTTGTCCTCGGGCAGTTTGCAGCCACGTCCGCTAGGGGAATGCACATTCCCAAAGCACACTTCTGTTTCTCGTGTAGCAGCGCGTGAGCGTAAGTGCACTTTGTGAGCGTAAGTGCACTCGCTCAAAGTGCACTTTAGTTGCCTCGTGTGACAGGGGTATTACCTTTGCACATATCTTTTAAAATCTGCATGCTTGCCAATGACTGTGTTGTGTACCAAACCATTATCAGCCCATCTGACCACATAATATTGCAGCAAGACCTCGACCAGGTCATAAAATGGTGCCATGATTTGCTGATGGCCCTAAACCCAACTAAGTGCAAACTAATTTTTTTCACTTGTAATCAAAATCTCCTTGACCTCTCTTGTAAAGTAACCAACACGCCTGTTAAATCTGTAGCTGCCTAAAAATACCTTGGAGTTACTTTATCCAAGAACATGTCTTGGAACACACACATGCCAATGCCATGTCATCACCTAGCAGAACTTTGGGTTTCTTAAAACATCATTTAAGGAACTCTTAGAGACACGTCATAAAACTTCTCGCTTACAAATCATTAGTCTGGTCACAATTAGAGTACACCTCCATCTAGAACCCACCCGAAATAGGTCTCGCAAATAATTTAGGGTCACTTCAAAATCATGCAGCTAGTTTCATTCACACTTCCTATTCACATGACGTTAGTGTTTTATGCCTAAAAGCTGAGTGTAACTTGTCATCTTTGTCTTGTCACCAACGCATTGCAACCCTCTCTCTTCTTCACAAGATCTTCCACTTGCCATTTTGTCGGGTTCCTTATGTTACCCCTGCAGCTCGCATATTTCATCACACAGGTCACGCACTGCAAATTTTTCGCCCACGTGCCCATGCTAAGACATTCCCTGCTTTCTTTTTTTCCCAGAGCAGCAAATGACTGGAGCGGCCTTTCGCATGACATCCCCACTCTCACCTGCCGGCTATCAAGCTTCACGCGTAGCATATCAAATATATTTCTTTATCCATGATTGGGAGCTTAATAGTGTATAAAAACTGAGCCCTCGTGCAATATCCCCTCGGGGACCCTTTTAAGGAAATAAAAATGAACGAATGAATGAAAAATTTAACTGCCAACGAAGTTTAAACTGGGGTAGGGGGTTCACCGCAGACATAAGTTGTATCCAACTAATAGTCCATATTGTCTTTTCTTTTGTATTGAAATGTTCTTTAAGAGTGTCATTTGCAACTTGGATTTTGTTTTCTTTTGTATTAGTTTTGAAAGGCTTACCTGCTACCACGCTCAGATGTGTCTCTGGTAGAAGACAAGAATGAGCAATTGTCACTAATCTGACTCTTCTTTAATGCACTGATAGAAAGAGCATTCTTTCAATGAAATATAGCATTTTGTTTTTATATACGTATTTTTGGCTTGCACTGTTATTGGATTTTGCAGCATTCAGCTTTACTTTGAGTAAAATAGGCCCTGTAGAATTCTTGTAACGGCTTAGTCTTCTTGGTCGGAAACTTGAGTTGCCAGAGATGCATGCAGTGATGTGGTTGTGTATTCAGCAATGACGGACAGACTGCTTTTTCCGTAAACAAAGGTTATTTTGGTAATTTTGGTAATTCCTAACAATAATTTTCTGGCTTCATCGCTGCCTTTGTGAACAACAGTGGTTGTGCTCTTGCAGTGGCTAACGATGGCTACTTACTCAACGAAGCAAGAACCACTGCTTACCTGCCCTTTCCACCCAGCGCACCAAGTGAAAAGTTGCCGCTACCAGATACACATCACCAAGTGCAAAAAAGTAGGTGCAAGATTTCATTACTGACGCAGTGCCTTTCAAATGTAGAGTGGGCCTGTACAGAGATGCTGTGCTCAATATCGATCACCTAAAGATGGCACAAAGCTATCCTATGCCTTATGCACTCTGCCCTTGTGCACTGTGGTGGATTTGTGATTTTCACACTTCTAACGCGCTTGATTGCATACGTAAACTTCACCCTGTACTTGCTATTCGGCATTGTCAGGCTGTACGGGTTGATGCTGGTTGCAAGGCTGCCATAAATATGGCTAAGTCTGTAGTAGACTCTCCAATAATTCGAACTTGAGGTGATGCCAGAATTTTTTTTAATTATCAGATGCACACAGAAAATTGACTCAATGTAACATACCTGGAAAAGCAGATATGACCAGGTAATACCTGCATCGCTGCCACCTCTGTGTTTTTTTTTCTTTTTTTGCTAGTGGTATTGAATGCTTTGACAAGGGCTGATAGGTGGTAGGCTTTATTTCTAGCCATTAAAGAATATATGAGCATGAATGTTCAGGTAGAGGGAGCCACAGCCACCAATATTTCTGGTGAAGATAAGCAAGAAGTGTGGATTAACAGAATTAACTGAATGGCACAGTTTGAATGAAACGGACAATAAAGGCAAACAAGTTTTTTGTTAGAATGATGGGTGAATGCTTGCGAACGTCTAAAATGTCTGCACCGCTGCGTTGCTCACTGAGTAATTTACTGCACAACGAAGTGTGCCCTTTGGATGAACTTCGGATAAACTAGTTTATCGATAAGAGGGGGCACACGGAATTCCAGGGACACTGCGGCCAACAGTGGCCCTCTAGTGGCAAAATGAAACTGAGTGCATGAATTCAGAGATCTGAAATTAGTGCTCTGGAATTTGTAAATCATTGACACTACAGGTCGCCCGAGGATCTCATTGACTAAGTTAATGGATGATGTGCACTCGACCACAAGGCTGGGACCCATTGTAATTTGTGAGCAGTTTTGAACACAAAATCGGAAACATGGGGTGGTACCTGCAACCATAAGAGCATATTCGTTGCACAAATATAGCAGTGAGCCTGTGGTTGTCCTGTATTTGATTTTGGTGCAGCCGGTTGGTTGTTTGTGCCTGGCTGGTTTATGACATTCCTCAATGCAGTGGGGTGGCTTCTGAAATGGGCACAGCACTCGAATGCGTCAGTTCTGTTGGGCAGTATAGTGTCGACAGTCCGAGACGTTTGGCAAATATATATTAGTAGAAAGTATGTAGAAAGACAGGTTGGGCTATATGCGCTCGAGTCGCAAAGAAAGAAGTCTCACTTTGTCTGATTGGATGCAACATGCAACACAAGAGTCAGCCAGAATCTCAATAACTCTAAGTAAACTTTCCTTACTATGTGTGGCCTCCCAGGCTTCATTGTTCTTCAGAGTGAGCATTGTAACAAGTTACCCTAATTAGATGCATCACTTCCTCATGAATGATCACAATAAAAATGAGAAAAAAAGCTTATTTAGAGCTTTTGGATAGCAAAATTTTTGGTGCTAAGCGAATGCAAATACTAACATATTGGTGCAAATCAAATAGAAATTTTTCGAATAATGTCCAGAGTTTCTTGTGAATAACTTCATGTTAATTAATTAGTTAATTCACAATGCCCTTAAGGGCCATCATATGAGGGCCATCATATGAGGGCATTACATAGGGGGGCGGGTACATTCGCAGAAATTACAGAAAATGTACTGCTAAACATGGAAAAAAAAAACAAGTTCACTGTGCATCTAGCTTACTCCCACATTCCTAGAAAAAAAGAACAGCCCAATCCTAAAGAACAGTCCATCACAGAACTGTGTAGGTGCTTGAGTTAACTTTGCTACTGTATGCAAGTGTAAACATCGCTGCAGGGCACAAGTGCTATCTTCACCACAATGCGCTAGTGTGAACTTTGTCGTGGTACACAAGTGTTATGCAGCGAAGCATACATGTGTGAATGGGCCATATGACGCAGCACATTTTATCTCCTAATTAAAAAATTTGAACAATTTGAATAGTAACAGTTAGTGTAAATAGCATAGATTTGTTAATTTGAATATTTTTACACCCCTAGTAATATTAAAAAGTACCTTCACAGAATTTCAGCATGTTTCACAGGCTTAGAAAAATGCAAACACTACATTACTGTCACCTATGTACCAGTTAGAAGTGTCTTGCGCTGCACCTAGTAAGGTTCTCCTCAGTCAAGTTTTCCTTGTGAGCTGGTTAGCAATTGATCATCTTTCAGGCTGACACTGAATGAATTTTGTACTGATCCAATATGTGCCAGTAATTTGAATCGCAGCAGAGAAACAGGTGCGCACATGCGTAGATTCATCACTGCGCATGTGTACTTGTGTAACAAATCTATTGCTGCACGCCTGTCAGAAAAACCAGGCAACAAGTTCCAGCAATCCTTCATCTTACTGCCACCAAGAGGCGCTCAGTTCGTGGTTCTCAAGAATGAAAACGCTCAAGAATGGGAGCGCTGTTCATGTACGGCGGCAGCATTTTTTTGCATATACTAGTGCCTGCTTGTGATCAGATAAAATCTATCCCTATGGACAGCAAAGGAACTAGTGTTAGCAGCCACCCTTTGAGAGATTGAAAAGCAGACAAGAACAGCTTTTACGAGTGCAAAAAAAAGAATGTCACCCACGGCACAAAACCAAAATACCTCTACACAGCCACACACTCGTGGATATGGGAGGAATAGCCGATGCTCCAACCTGAACAAACCTGGGCAGGCAAACCGAAGATGACCATTGCAAAGGAAAAAAATATATTCCTGCAGAGTGGCAGCAACTGCTGGCTCAAAGAAGTTGAAAAACTGGAATTTTCAAAACTCAGACGGTGTCATAAATGTGCTGCTTCGGTAATTTGGGGCTTCTTTGTGGCACCGTGGTGTGGAAAAACTTGCTGCTTCCTTTTACATTTCAATAAACATAGTTAATTTCTTATAGGCATTTCCTGGCTTCGTTGTTGACCAGCTTCCTTTAAACATGGTCTTTTTATGTGCGGAATGGATTTAAAATGACAAAAAGCTGAAATATTTAGTAAAGGTTCATAGAGCAGAAAGTTAAGGCATGCATCCTTTCTTCTCTGCTGTTTGTATCTGCGCCCCTAACCATAGTGCATTGTGAATGGATTTAACTTGATTCCTTAGTATGAGTCGCTGTGTTCACAGGGTAATCTGAGTATAATGCATTCAAGTGCTGCATGTGTGTGTACAGTAGTAGCAGCTTGTGATGCCTAATTGAGATGCTACGTCTGTTGCCATTTTCTGTCTGTGCAGTTGCATCCCGGCGTCGATATCAAGCGCTGCCCATTTTCTGCAGATCATGTGGTTGAGCCCAGCCAGCTCAGGCGCCATGTGTTCACGTGCCCACTGAATACCTTTGTGAAGTGCTACCAAAGCAGTATGTCCGGCTAATCGCTCACTCTTTTGGCATCCTCTTGCACAGAGAACAAACAAAAGAACAAACTAGGTTGAACGGGCCTGTACTGGTTGAACGGGCCTGTACTACATGACCAGCATGTCGAACAATGCTGCTTTGAGAAAAATTAACTAGCCATTATTATTAATTTTTTTGCTTCTGACTATGATGCACAGAGGCATGTGCACAGGAGGACAGGGGGCTGTTACCTCTCCTAATCATTCTATGGGGGTGCAAAGTGAGTGCCCCACACCTTACACAGCCATTTCACTGTAAGCGCCTCAGTGTTAGGGGGTCAGGAGTGTGTGTGAGAGGGAGTCCCTGTGGTGCAACTCTGCCCCCTGAGCACACGCTTGTGATGATGGATATACAGTTAAACCTCGGTATGACAAAGTCGATAAAAGTGGCAATTTGCTTCGTTCTATCGAAACCTCATTAAATGGAAATTCAGGCTCTTACGCACAATAGTGCTGCCTAAGGGTTCTCTTTTTACATGGAAATGCTGCAAGAATGTTGTAATACTAGAACGGTACAAAAAAATCTGAGTTCAATAACAGTTTGTTGAACTGGAGATCCTGCGACGACGCCATGGTAGCGCACTGTCAAAGCCTTCATTACAGTAGTATCATGTCACACATAAAAACTAAAGAAACGCAGCTGCAACTCACTGTTATAATAAGTGATCGGCAAGCCTATTGTACTTATTCTGTCATAGGGGCTTGTTATAAAAAATTTGGGTGTTTTCCACTAGCTACCAACTTAATGCGGTGAACACACATAAAAAACTGTAGCGTGCCACAAAAACAAGGAAAACTTCAATGAAGAACAGCATCAGCACATAGCGACAACTATAATCCGCCTTTTGCATGGTCCGAGTGCGCATGCGCCGCGTCCGGCGCAAACGACCCGTACGGCATCGTAGCAGACGACGCAAGCGGCGCGCAGTGCGGAACGGTGTACCCGTTACCGAAAGTAATAATACCCGGCGCCAGCTGGGCCGGTACGTCATCCAGACACACATTTTTGGTAACATGAAGTTCTCTCACATCATCATACGGTGCAGGCAGGCAAATTCCACGTATCTGACACGGCCTTAGCCGCGAAGAACGCGCGAAGAACACATCAGAACTTGTAGTTCAGTGAAACCATTGCTCCGTACTCCCGTAGTCGCAGTCTTGTTTTTTTTTTGTAATAACGACACGGATAGGCAAAAGCAAACATCCGGCAATGCGCATGATCACTCGGATCATCACAATAACGAAATCGTACCCTGCAAGATAGAGGTGTTATTCCAGCACATTGCCTGTTGTATCCGATGATGGAGGACGAATACTTCACATAAGTCCGTGAATTGACGTGGCATTCAACTCAAAAACATTGGATCGCGCACGCACACACACACACACACACACCTCATCTCTGAATATTCCTCGTTCATTGCTGCCATAGATTCCTTCAGTTGCTCTTGGCTTAGCATTTTCATTGATCCTAGAATCGTTGTACATCCGTTCGTGACTCCGGGCAGGCATGCTGGTGCTCCGTGGCTTGAACAAACGCTACTGGTAGCAAACCTTATGCGGACTGAGCTCTAGCTATCGCTCTGTAGGCTTAATCGGAGAGAAACTTCGGAGAGTTGAAAGAGGCACGACACGTCCGTTCACTCTCAGCGCACCAGGACGACTGCTTTATTTTCGAAGGGAGAAACAGAAAGGGGACGTAGAGAAAAACAACAAAACAACAAGCAACAAAAAACAAAAAGTCAGCAAAAGCGATCCTCGCGTTTCTTAACCAGACAGCGTGAGCTTGGGCAAAGTCGTGCAAACTTGCTTTTGAAGGGCCTGACCTGTCTGTGGTACCGCGTGCAGGCCCTACAGGTGTCGATCCCAGGTGCTTTCGTGCTGCGTTCCCACACTCGGTGTGGGCTGTGTCGCTGAACTAAAAGCATGTCGCTCCTTTTCCTTTTTTTTTTCAGAAAGCTTGCCCTTGGCATAGTGGCATACAATGCCGCTCTTCAACGGAGCGTCGATAAGAAGCGAGCGGTGTTTGCGAGTGTGATCGCGCTTTTTGTGTCGTCCTCGTCGGGCAGCCGTGACCCACGGCACTTGTAGCGGGAGCAGTGACAGCCACTCAGCCACTGCCGCCGACAAAAAAGAAAGAAGGAAGGAAAGAAACAAGTTTAAGAACTGGTTCTGTTTGAGCTATGCCATCTACATGTGCCGCTTAAGGGTGCACCTCTCGAGGAGTTCCGGGCAGCAAAATTCATTTTTTCCGATTCCCATCGGCGAAGCGCGATCGTCAGCCCCAGGCAGAGGCGCCCTGCCGTTCGTGACGGTTGTCCAGCCGTTCGCGACGGTAAAGAAGTGAGCGGTGTTTGCTCGTTTCCGTGCCTTTTCCGTTCGGGCGGCATTTTGCCCCGTTTTTAGACACTCAAGGCTCTCTCAGGGGCGGCTCCTTTCGCGGTAAGTGCCGACGAGGCCTCGCAGAAATGCGTACAGTGTTTCAAATCGAAAACAACCGCAACACTCACTGTGTGTGTTGCTGCCCGACAATATTGTGCCATAGAGAAACGCTGCGGTAGCACACGACAGGTTCGGCGCGACGCCGTACAGCTTGTTTCGTGCCGTGTCCGCAAGAGGCCGCCACACAGACATGCAAAAGGCGGATTGCGGCTCCTCAGTTCATGGTGACCGCGTTTTCTGTTTTGTGATCAGCGTGCATATGTACGAATAATTTTGCAATGCCCAGAACGGCGTAGCGGATCTCAACTGCCGCTATGCATTAGTTCAACAGGTATTGTGAGTTGCCTTTATCACAGAACACCCGCATACTTTCATAGAGTTGGTAGCTGTGGGGCGGGTAACAGCGAGCAGCTAAGAAAAACAATTTCAGCTAAAAGCACCTCCTCTGATTACTTTTGCTGAGAATGTATCATGATCTTCAGAAAGTCTGAAAATGGCTTCTTGTTATGAGCCACCAGAAATAAGTGGAGCAATGACCAGGAATAAGCAAGAGCGCCTTTTTTTCTCGACGATCATGACCGCTTGCAAGTCATGAGCCTTGTAGCGACACCTGTACGGTCGCGATGTCTTGAATGATAAGCGAGAGCCACTGCCTTTACTAGCACTTCTACGGCTATACACGTGTGTGTTGCTTGACACTTAGAGGTAAGAAAACATCAAATTGTCCGCTGAAGCATGGTGCAAGTGAAATGAAATATGGAACCACGCCGCTTGAGCAGTGCGCAACACATGCGGTATGATGCGCTAGGCCAGCAAAGTCGTTCTCATTCACACCCTCAATTTCCCCCATTCCGGTAGCGAGAAGGCAAGCATTTAGGCTCCCCACTGCCCCTTAAGCAGCTGCTCCACACAATTTGAAAAAGTGCGCTAAAAAAAGCCACTTGCAGCTCGCCCATTCTACTGCTGGCACCCGCTAACGTTTCAAATATTGGCTCGGTGTTCCTCTGCGGCAGCAATAAAACTCCATTATATTGAAATTGTGGGTAAACATGCTTCAGTTATATGGAGGTAAAAAAGACATAGTGTTCTATGGACATCACATTGTAAAAATAAGATACTTCATTATATGAAGCTTTAATTGTATAGCATCAATAAGTTGATGGCAAATGAATGAACACTGACTAAAGGAGGTTATAAAACGTTTTCAAGAAATTACACAACATAGTTGTGTAAAAATTACACAAAGTATTGTACAAATAATTACACAACTACGTTGTGTGTAATTTTTTGCACGAAATTGCAGAACTACTGTAAAATACTGAGCAAGGGCCTCCCATCCCCGCCCTTGGGCGAGAGATAATTTGAGATATTTATGGGGAGGGCCCTTGCTCAGTCGCGAAACGAAATTCAGAATAGTGGCGGGACTGCCACATATAAGAAAGAATGCCGAACAGTTAGAATCATTAATGTCTGTGGAATAAGTGCATTTACTGCTTTTACGCGGTGCCATTGCTCTTAAGGCAATCAAACAACTCCTCGAAGTCGGGACGCACAAGTAGCAGGCCCGAGCAGTAATTGAATTCATGCTAGCTACTGATGCAACTCACATTCGGGCAGAGCAACATAGTGCTATATCTAGCTCACTCTAGTCCGATGAAAATGGGAACTTGCAAAGCAAAGCCTATCGCCTCCCCACTTTAGCCATGGCTGACTATGCAGATGAGAAGTACACAGCTGTGGTGCAGCCATTATCAGGCGCCGGCCAAAGTACAGTTAGCAAGAAATTTTTTTTCTGCAGTTAATTGCATAGTTTCTTATAGTTTACTGTGCAACTTCTTAAAAAATTAATGCGCACTGCGGGTAACAGGGTTAAAAAAAGGGGAGGGGGCACTTGCTAGGTCATTGGTGTCAAATGTCTCACAAAAAGGCAGCGGGGGGAGAGCGCTTGCACGGGTGGGGTTGCTTGGTGGGCAATTTTATGGTATGTTTCAGTTCCCGTATCAGAGCTGCAGCCTAGCTGTGCAACATTTTTTTTAACTTTAAGTTTTCTTTTTCTTGTTAACGTACAGGAGCCAAAAAGTAGGTGTGTAAATTTGAATTTTTTTATAAACTTCCTTGATCGGTGTTCATTTATTTGCCGTCATGTATATCCCTGACCAGACAGGCTTTCGTTCAGCCCTCAGTTTTATAGCATATCAATAACTGTTCACTTGTGTGCTTTTTGGTTAAAAACGAGCTTTTAAGAGCATGTTTGGCTAGCTCTAATGAGTGCGGGAGCATTTGTACAGCATTAGGTCAAGCTTTATTTACCTTTTCAAGCATCTGTCAAATATAGAAAGGCTCACTAGGGGTAAACATGGGTACATCAAGCTCTGAAGGGACTGCAAGACACCATCTGTCGATAACCTTCTCAAAAACATCATGCCCACTTGAAGCATAGCTACAAGTTTCTTGTACCTGGGCAAGTTTCTTGTGGTAAAGAGCAGACAATTACTGATTTGCCTAAGACCACACACAGAAAGGTTCACTTATGATACATTTGTTATCTGTGCCTTCTTGTGGCATGTGTGTATCAGCTTAGGAAGCCTTTCATATTCATGAGATGGCATGGAAGTCTTCATTTCAATTAGGAATGCCACAAGTATGGAATGCCACAAGTATGGTATAGTTCACTGCACTACAGTGATGAAACCTGTTAGTGTGCAACTGCCTCAGATGTACCATAATTATGTGCTTGCCAGTAGTCTGAGTGCAGACTAAGTGCTAATTATGAATTTGCACCTGGTGACATCTGCAAATAACAAAAACCTGGGTTGGCAGAGATGTCTCAGACTGCACACTTATGTATTTGAATGTGGAGGCACTTGTAGTCGGCGACATGGCTGTGATACAGTCATGCGTAAACACCCTTGACCAGTTCCTAAACATCGATCTCGAAGACTATACTTCAAACATTGCAGTGCATAGACTTGCAGAAAACATGTTGAAGTCTCTATCAAACCTGCATATTTTGTTCGAATCATTGGATAATGATTTATTATAGTGAATAGTTTTATTTGTAAAGAAAAAGGGTGCACAAATTCCTCTGTGTGAGATCTTCGTGCTGGATCAGTGTAAGAAAATGAGGTCTCAGCCTATTGTGGCATTTGCGCACAGTAAAGCATAGCCTTTGAGACATCAAGTTAATCAGCCACCTTTCTTATGTTTCTGAAATCCTAATGAAATGCTTGTCGGAAGGTGCAAGAGTGCACAAACTAGCACCTCCTAACCAATCACTGTGAAAGGAACTTGGGGATATAATACCATTACCGTATTTTCGCGATTGTAAGCACCCCCCGATTCTAAGCACCCCCCCTGTTTTCGATAGAAAATATTGGGATAAAAGTTTGCTTGTGAATCTAAGCACCCCTCTTTTTTTTTCTGCAAGCATGGCGCAGTCAATAATGCCGCCATTGGCGCCAATAATGCCGCCAATCTCGGAAGACATGCCTTGTGTTGCTACGTTTAGACAAGAGATGGCAGCACAGAAGTCGACGGCGCTCGGCAAGTCCGGACAGGTTGCGCTGTCATCGCGGGGCCGCGGGCAGGCGTGCGTAGCCTTGTCAGTTGTTTGTTGGATAGTCCTAACGGCGGTCAGTATGAGTGCAAAGAGGGCTTCCTACAACTTGAAGTTCAAGTGAGCTGCAATCGCGTTTGCTGAAGACAATGGCAACCACAGTGCTGCAGCAGAATTTGGCGTGGATGGAGCCTGCATCATCAGGTGGAGGAAGCAGCGGGACCAGATTTTTAAGGGCGCCGCAACACGTAAAAAGTTCACGGGACCGCGCAATGGCTGACATCCGCAACTTGAAGAGGAGGTCTGCGAGTTTGCAGCGAAAGAAACAGGGGCTTCGCTGTGACTGCCGATGCGTTCCAGACAAAAGAGGTGGAGATCGCGAAAGGAATGGAGATTCCCCGCGTGGCGTTTCGTGCTAGCCGCGGCTGGGTGGAGCGCATGATGAGGAGGAATGGATTTTCTTTGAGGCGCCGGACAACCATGTGCCAAAAGCTGCCAGGTGACTTTGAAGGTAAACTCATTGCTTTTCAGCAATATGTTATGGATCTCCGCAGACAAAACTGCTACGATCTCGGCCAGATTGGCAAAGCCGATGAGACGCCCGTGTTTTTTGACATGCCAAGGGCTAGCACTATTAATGAAGTAGGAGCCTGGGAAGTTAGGGTAAGATGACAGAGGTACATAATGAAGTAGGAGCCTGGGAAGTTAGGGTAAAGACGACAAGGTACGAGAAGCAGCGTGTCACTGTGATGCTGTGCATCACAGCCGACGGCCGCAATCTTCTGCCCTACATAATCCTCAAAAGGAAAAACATGCCGAAAAATGAATCCTTCCCGAAAGATGTCATCGTCCGAGTGCAGGACAAAGGGTGGATGACAGCCGAACTGATGGAGGACTGAATCCGCGTTGTGTGGCAGCGGCGCCCGGGGGCACTGCTTGGTGGACCATCAGGCACGCAATCTATGCTTATTTTAGATGCCTTTCACGGCCACCTTACCCCGGAGGTTAAGACCAAGCTGTAAAGGATCAACTGCGACTTGGTCGTTATTCCAGGGGTCATGACACCAGTGCTACAACCCCTGGACGTCTCAGTCAACAAGCCATTTAAGGCCCACCTTTGACAGGAGTACGAACAGTGGGCTGGAACCCCGACCGGAAAAAAATGCCAACAGGAAAGCTGCAGAAAGTGTCCCCGTCAGCGATAGCTACATGGATTTCGGACGCGTGGAAGCGGGTCAAAGTTGATGTTGTTGTCTTCAAGTGTTCCATCAGTAACAACTTAGACGGCACCGAAGACGATCTGTTGTGGGACTCGAGAGCGGTAGCTCAAATGGTGCGACGGACTCGAGTGGCGCAACGGACTCCAGCGGCAGTGAGAGTGACTGACCGCAGACACAAGTAGTGGGTTCACTGCCTGCACTTATTTTTATTTTTACTATTTTCGAAATAAAATGCGATTTCTCTCACCCATCTCGTTGAAATGTTGCCGCGAAAAAGGGTTGGGCCGTGCGGTCATTTTTTTATTTCTCGAATCTCAGCACCCCCCGCTCACTTTTAGAATCGTGATCGTGAAAAAAAGGGGGTGCTTAGAATCAAGTAAATACGGTAAGTAGGGCACCTTAACATTAAGTAGGGCACCTTAACATTTATATGGTCAGTAGCTGGCTAGTGTGCCCTCTTGCTGAATTTTGCCACCAGGAGAAAGTGTGGTGCTGCACCATTTTAAAACGATTTATTATGAAAGTTCATGTCAAAGGAAAGGTACCTTTGCATGCTGAAGATTGGGAACAAAGGGAGGTATTTAGCTATATGTCTGCCAGAAATATCTTCACTTGTGGAAAATGGAAAAGTATTGCTATTTTAAAGACAATCTTACATGTAGACAGAGCTTTTCAAAGTGATGGCCCTTGATATGACAGAAGTAGACCTAAATCCATGACTGGATCACAGTATGAAAAGGCGCTACCAAGAGGATAAATTTCTGACACAGTGAAAGAAAATTGCACTTTCTACTTTTTCTTCTGATTGCGAGTGTGTAGGGCCATGTCATACATTTTTTTTAGCATGTGGTGACAGGGCATGTTATTTTGATCCCATGAAAATAGTGTCCATGTTAGATATGAGTATATGTGGTAGTAAGGGCCACTTTATATGAATAACATTGACCGTAAGACTTATGGTTGCCTAGTGCAAAAACGTGAAGCAGGGAAGGGCTTCATTTTTCTTGACTTTTATAGTCAACGTTGTAACATGAACTGAGTAGCCTAGCGACAAGTTCTGTTGGATTTCCTTAAAGCTTACCCACATAAATGTTTTTTTTCTAATTTGCTCCACATTGTATGTCTATCTCATTCGCTGTTTTCAAGTAACATATTTAGGTACACTTTGCGCATTAGTGTTGCTTTTTTTTGGTTGTCATAAAGCAGACAGGTTTCCGTGGCCCAGGAGTACTCGTCTTAAGGAGATTTGTCTACTTCATACAGTATAATCACAGCTATATTACCGTATTTACACGATTGTAGGTTGACCCTTTTTTTCAAATTTGACAATCCAATGTTGGGGGGTCGACTTAGAATCGAAGTCGAACCGTGTGCCGCTAGTAACGGCAAGAGAAATTAGAAATTAGGGGTGCTGCTAGGTGGGGACATCTTTGCGCCCTCGTTTCCGTGGTCACGGCCGAAGCGTAGCGTATTAATTTACCATTGCCTACATTCTGGCGCAAGTAAAGGTGATGCCGACTTTGAAAGTTGCCGTTCCCGATCTGTGCCCTTTGGCCACCATACCTAGAGTGACTAACCTCCCACCGTCGTGTTCGGAAGTGTATTAACGTGAATGCACGGCGCTACGTTAGCGCCGTGCATTGAATCAAAGGACTCGCTAGTACTCATTTTGTTTATCTGAGACGAACGAAACGCTTCTTGAGTGCGAGTAACGTAGTCAAGAATAAATGGAAATCGCGAGCGGTCACTTCCATCTGCCACCATGTTTGTTTTGGTATCGCGCGGCAGTCGCTGCCGGTGGCTTTGATGGAGTCATCTCGCTGCGAATGTGTTCTCTGAATTGCGAATAAAGTTTTCCGCTCAACCCACAGCGCATGCTTATTGCGTGTTTTTATGCAAAAGCTGTTCTTTTTTAAAAGCTACCGAGCGCGCACGGCTCTTGTGGGAGCATCAACCATTGATGGAAGAGCCAACGTATAGGGGGTACTGGTAGTTGACGGAAGAGCTTCGCTTTGGTACAATTTTCAAAGCGGCCGTGTCGCCACGTGCATCTGTGTTGTGCTGAATCGTGCTGCTGTCATGAGTGCCCTGGGCCCCAAGAACTATCGGCGCTCGTTCACAGCAGCGTTAAAACGGGCTGCTATTCTCCTTGCCGAGGAGACTAACAACTGCGCCGCAGGACGCAAGTTTCGGATCAGTGAGCGTGTGGTGCGGCAGTGGCGGGTTCAGCGTTAGGAAATCTCATGCGACTCAAGCGCCGTGGCTTTCGCGGCTACAGTATAATCACAGCTATATTAACACTTTGGGAAATATACCAGTGTGCAGAGTTAATGCAGAGTTAAGAGAGGGTTTCATAATAAGTGATGCGAGTTTCCTGTTCAGATTTTTGTAAACAAGTCTAGCAAATGAGCCTGGAGCTCAGCTTTTTAATCATGTCATTGTAATACTTAGCTCTTGTGGAGGAAGGAATGGTGCTTTTGGGCAGTGGTCAAAAACAAAGAGTGCATCTTCGTGGTTAGAGGTTGAAGCGCACTTCAATTGCTGGTATTTTGTTATGAGCCAATAGGGGATAATATCCACTGTAAAAAGCCGCCCTAAATGGCCTTTTAAAACATTCGATGTATGTAACCAAATGTTTTGTTTGGGCTAATTAAACCCTTCAGGCACGAATTATCATGGAGTGCATATAAATGCATCAAATCTTCACATACAGTTTTCATGGCACTCCATATTCTGTTGCAATGACACAGTAGCAGCCAGACACCGTCACGTATGCAAAAGTAGCAGAATCAGGTACTTTTTCCGAGTCTGAGAGCTGATGCTTGCCATGTTTACTTGCCGGAGATACACGCGCCTGCATACGCGCTGTCCGTCGTGGCATCTCGGCTCCGTCGTCTGCTCGCGTACCTTCGAAATCGGTTTGCTGTCGACGGTATGCGGGCACCTGGGTGCGAGACAAGCGTGCTGTGGTCGTATGTTGACGGCCGGACGCTATCTGCGCGCGCGCGCTTTGCTCCCGGTGTCTTCCGGTGTCCCTTTATAAGACGCGCGTTGCTATTGGACGCGACCATTGATGTCAGCGGGAGAGCGAAATACGAAAGGGAATGTTGTTTTTAAGCTGTTTGCTCGTGTTTTGAACTTCGAGGACTAATAACTCCAGTTCTAACTCATCTATTTGCATAATTCTTTTTGTGTTCATCTTGGCATTCGATCCTGTACGCACTGCAGTACTGCAGACGGCAGTTGAAAAAGTGTCGCAGGGCCCCTTTAAGCTGTCAAAAGCCATTTGGCACTCTTTGTAAGGCAGGAGCACAGCTGTCGCCACGAAGCCTTTATTCGGCTGAGCCACGTGCTGCCCGAAGACGACGCTGGCAGTGATGATGGTTATATACAGATGAAGATGATGAACGATGAATATTTTGCTAACAATATTTTCAGGGTCACTCCGGGAACATGTGACATCGACCCAGTTGTCAGTTGTGCTAATGCCTTCAAAAAATTAGTTGTCTACAGGAATACAGCACACATTATAAAAACTGATGATAGAGTGAATATGTCGAGGGTTTGATTTCTCCAAAGCTCAGTGTTTTAAGCACTTTCGTGGCCGCTTGCTTATTAAACTGCCAAAAACAAGTTGCATACACACTTGTGCATGCCATCACTGAAAGGGTTAAAGACCCTTTTTTTTCTTTTTTTTCGTCTCCGCAACTGTTGGGTGTTTGCTTCTTAAGTTGTACCCTATTGTTTCATTATTATGCGTTTTTTTATTCTTACTTGGTGTGTGCTGCAAGATCTCAGCAGGTGAACGTATAGTGGTTTATTTATGAAGTACTCGTGAAAAAGCACATTGTAGTGGGTTAAATTTCCAGGCATGGTATCCACATCACAATGGAGCCAGAATGCTCCTGCTGAATGCATGCATTCACAATGCTTGTTTGGTCAAATTAATTACACTACGATATCCCTCATGGCCTATATAGTTCAATTCTATAAGTCATCCATTCCATAGTTTTATAATAAGCAACATAACTGAAGCATTTAAAATGTCATTTTTTCTCCAGAACAATAAGCCAGTGGAACAAACTGCCATCAGATGTCATGGTATTTACTTCAAGTGAGGTATTCTCAGATTTATTAGGAGCACTTAAATAGTGTATTTTTGTGGTTGTGTGAGCATGAAAGTGCTTCACAAGCTTATCTTTTATGCGCACTGGATGTCTTGTACTCAGTGTGCTCTCCATGTGTTAATTAGGCATTGCTGCTATGTCCCTCAGGCACTGCCCACAGTGCCTGTGGGCGGCAGGAGATGGGGTAGTCTAATAGATAGATAGATAGATAGATAGATAGATAGATAGATAGATAGATAGATAGATAGATAGATAGATAGATAGATAAAATTTAGTTGCTAAGCATAACACATTGTAGTGCATGGGATTTGTTGAATGTTTCTGCAACAGATGGGTAACTATTGTTAAATGGAGCTGTGGCTTCTCCTTCACAGAACCTGATGAAAGTATCGCAGACCCCATGGTGCCAACCAGAAAGGCAGCACAGGGCATCAGACCCGAAGAAAACTGGGAGGAAGGTATGAGGAAAAAAAGTTTTTGTTAATAAAGGCTGTTTATACCTCCATTTCTTTCATTGTTGCTTGTGAATTGTGGTAAATTGAGGTACTTCTGCCGGGGGATGCTACTTGGTGACTGGAGAAGTAGAGATAGAAAACCTTAGTTTTCTGGAACAATGTCAGTTTTAATGCTTTGGGTGTAAAAATTATGCTTTTATGTATTTGACTTTGTTACCCCTCTTTCATAGAAAGCCATGTGTCATGTTGCACTGGAGATCAAGCCAGTTTGGGGTTAGGCCTAAATGGCCAAAACAGCCGCACAGACTCTGAGGAAACGCAAAAGCAGATAGACAGTGAGGCAAAGACAACAGTCATCTAAATTAAAATAAGTCGGTGACAAAATAGCTTGATATAGCTGCAATGGATTATGGAACTGTGGCTTCTTGGAGGCTTTCAGCTACTTTGGGCATCTTGATTTCTTGGACTCTTTTTGCTTTACTGCATCTCTATCAAGCACTTCAGGGGCCCTGCAACAGGAAGTCTCGAATGACCTCATTGCTATAGCAGCTTGTTGCCTCACAAACTGCTTACCGCAAAAATTGCAGACATAAATGTGCAACTTGTTGTATCAGCGGCATTATTGCATTTTTCTAGTGTCTTGTCTCTTCTTTCATTCTGATTAACAAGCTGGAAGCAGGCAGGAGCAGGCAGGTGGAATGAAAAACGGGCAAGAAACTATGTAAGCGTGTGTTGTGATGTCTAGCATTCTCTCGATTCTTTTTTTTTTCTGTGAACGTGTTCATGCACTTTTGTTTAATGGCTGTATTGCCTCAAGTAACTAGAAAAAGTTTAGCACTACTAGGAGATGTAGCGGTGACTCATGACGTTTGCGGTAACTGTACTGCAGGTGAACGCAAAGTGCCGTTGTGCTAAAAGTGTGTCCGAGGAGCATGTAATGGCAAATATGAGGGGGGGTTTTAGAAACAGTGATATGCATCGATAAAGATAGTAGACTCATTGTGAGGAACTTGAGCGACTCTGCCATATGGGCTTGAAACAGCACTTGTGAAGTATGCTGTGTACTACCTCACATGAACGTAGGAAAAAAACAAAAACATTGGAGGATGCTCAAACTTCGCCTTTAAGGGTCTCCCACAACACTTTTTGAGCATTGCCAGGAAAGGATGCCAATAGCTCCTGTGAAGATGTCTACTACCAAATATTGCACTGCACGCACAAGGGAACGTACAATTTGGTTTCAAACGCAGCCAGAAAGCGCCCGCTCTTCCTTCAACAAATTGTGTCTCAAGGGGGATTACGTTGCTGGCATTTTTCGTTGCTCTTTAAAAGAGAGATGTGCACATTTTCTTCATTTGCTGAATTCGAAATGAACAAATACTCTAGAATACTGGGTGATCTTTCCATGATGACGAACTTGGCCAGTGCTATCTCTGGCTCAAGCAACACTGGTCAGTACCCCCAGTGACATCATTTGTTGATAGAAGAGTGGGTGCTTTCCGGCTGTGTTTAAGACCAAATTGCAGGTTGCCTGCTGGGTGCAGTGCATTAACCCTTTCAGTGCCAGTGCCGAGACAATTCGGGTGACTACACATGCGTAAACCCCGCCGATCATTAGTATACTTGTTTTACCGCTTTAAATCGCTCCCTGCCACTTGTGAGACTGCGTATGTAAAAAAAAGATAATGTGGCCATGTCCTCCCACAATCTATGGAGAGGACGTACAAATTAGCATGCCTTATATAGTCAAATTTTTCACAAACAATGGAGCATATGTTTCTACATATGCTTGAGTTCGCGCTTCTTTGACGGTGTCCCAGCAGAGCAGCCGTGGTGAGTCAGCATGCCGCTTACATGCACTGTTTGGCAGACAAAAAAAAAACTTCAGGAGCTCTTAATGAATTCGTACCACAAAGAAAGCCTCTTGAACACTTAGCACCACAGCTATACACAAATAATTTCGATAATAATTTATTTAATTTGTTTGTAATGACTGAAATTTTTCATTTGATGACATAATCCCTTAACAGAAATGTTTAAATGTCCTGAAGAGCATCCCACTCTATTGGGAGCACGAAGTTTCCACATAACATGAAAATAAATAAAAATAAAAACACGGTGGGCATTGTTGAGCAGTGCCAAAAAAAACCTGGCAGTCAAAGGACTTGGGTCGCATGTTTGTACGAGCCTTGATTACCGATAAGCAGCATTTTCTGACTATGTTCAACACATGTTGCCGGGATCCTTTTAGTTACCCAGGCAGTTATTCTGTGGATTATGGATACACACTCTGCTTGTATTAACAGTGAAGCGGGTCTTGGTCAACCCCATGCTGTCGGTGGCATAGTAATGCAAGAGGGAAAAGCTGGCAATTTTTGCTCTCAGCTCGCTACTGCATGGTGGTGGTTGCTACTGCATGACCAGTGTGCAGTAAACATGTAGAAGAGGTTTAACTTGAAGTTGCGGATTCGATATCCGCAGCCACGCACCTGCATATCCATAGTGTGACATGCAGAGGAAGAAAGTGCATGGTGACACCCTCACCAATTAGTGTGCCACGACTAATGATAAATGAACAGTTTTGCTGTTCCCAAGGTTTTCATGGCTGGGAACTGACTGGAGTTTTACTGCGTACATATTGAGTAATTGATCATCATACAGCCAGTGTATACTTGCTTGCATTTGATTGCTGATTGCATGTTGAATGTTCACAGGAATGAGGCATCTGGTGTAGGAGTGTAGGACATAGGACAGTTTTGTGCTGACAGCTGATTTGTACATAATCGCAAAACACTGTCAATTATGTCTGCTTTTTCCTAGAATACAAATATAGGGCTCTACAGAAGCAGGAGGTGTGTCCTTATTTTATTTCAGAGTGACAGGGTTGGTGTTTCTTCTATTGAGCTTCATTTATTTTTTATTTATTTTTTGGTTTCTAGATTAGTGGCTGTGGGAGCCTACGGGTTCTACACAAGATCTGTTCATGTTTGTTTTCTTATTTCCTTTTAACAGTGCCAGTACAGTGTGTTTTTTTATATAAATGCTGATAATCTTGAAGTTGTGACATTTCACCAGCCCCTTTTCCCTGAAACTGACTTGGGAAGAGTACCCCTGCTGACCGTGTGCTGATGCGGATCTACTGCCAGTCCGCTAAAGGTAGACTTGTTTCTTCTACTGATGGCCCTGTTCCTCTAAACAGTTCTGCCTGTGCTTGGAACTGTGAGCATTTGTTCCGCTGTTCCTACTCTGTTCCATTGGGAATGAAGACTTCTCTTTTTCTTCTATTTTGTCCCAATTGTGTTCTGTGGCCTGAACCTTGGTGACCTGTCTTCAATCCTGCTCTGGTTTTTCTTCTATTCTGTCTTAACTGTGTTCTATGTCTTCAACCTTGGTGACCTGTCTTTAATCCTGCTCTGGTTTGCAAAGACCCTGTCTTTGCTTTGTTGTGTCAATGTTGTGACACCCAACATCTCCCATTTTGTTTGTGCTTCCTGCTTTGGTTGTTCTTCTGTTCTGCCCTAATTGTGGTCTGTGGCCAGAACCTTGGTGACCTGTTTTAATCCTGCTCTGGTTTTTCTTCTATTCTGTCCTAATTGTGTTCTATGGCCTTAACCTTGGTGACCTGTCTTCAATCCTGCTCTGGTTTTTCTTCTATTCTGTCTTAACTTGGTGACCTGTCTTTAATCCTGCTCTGGTTTGCCAAGACCCCGTCTTCGCTTTGTTGTGTCAATGTTATGACACCCAACATCTCCCATTTTGTTTGTGCTTCCTGCTTTGGTTGTTCTTCTGTTCTGCCCTAATTGTGGTCTGTGGCCAGAACCT
This sequence comes from Hyalomma asiaticum, assembly GCA_013339685.2. NCBI lineage: Eukaryota > Metazoa > Arthropoda > Arachnida > Ixodida > Ixodidae > Hyalomma > Hyalomma asiaticum. The sequence continues at coordinate 214,166 of JABSTT010001708.1, forward strand.
TGGTGACCTGTTTTAATCCTGCTCTGGTTTTTCTTCTATTCTGTCCTAGTTGTGGTCTGTGGCCTGAACCTTGGTGACCTGTCTTCAATCCTGCTCTGGTTTTTCTTCTATTCTGTCTTGGTGACCTGTCTTTAATCCTGCTCTGGTTTGCAAAGACCCTGTCATTGCTTTGTTGTGTCAATGTTGTGACACCCAACATCTCCCATTTTGTTTGTGCTTCCTGCTTTGGTTGTTCTGTTCTGTCCTAGTTGTGGTCTGTGGCCAGAACCTTGGTCACCTGTTTTAATCCTGCTCTGGTTTTTCTTCTATTCTGTCCTAATTGTTTTCTATGGCCTTAACCTTGGTGACCTGTCTTGAATCCTGCTCTGGTTTTTCTTCTGTTCTGTCTTAACTTGGTGACCTGTCTTTAATCCTGCTCTGGTTTGCAAAGACCCTGTCCTTGCTTTGTTGTGTCAATGTTGTGACACCCAACATCTCCCATTTTGTTTGTGCTTCCTGCTTTGGTTGTTCTTCTGTTCTGTCCTAATTGTGGTCTGTGGCCTGAACCTTGGTGACCTGTTTTAATCCTGCTCTGGTTGTTCTTCTGTTCTGTCCTAATTGTGTTCTATGGCCTTAACCTTGGTGACCTGTCTTCAATCCTGCTCTGGTTTTTCTTCTATTCTGTGCTAATTGTGTTCTATGGCCTTAACCTTGGTGATCTGTGTTTAATCCTGCTCTGGTTTGCCAAGACCCCGTCTTCGCTTTGTTGTGTCAATGTTATGACACCCAACATCTCCCATTTTGTTGGGTGTCATAACATTGACGTAACAAATCTTGCTCCCATCTCCCATGCGAGCGAGAGGCGCTCGCACAGGATACTGAATTGGCACTACCATTGTAATGCAGTTTAGGTGTGATGAAACGGTCATTTTTACGTTTGTTTTACGTAAATTCATAGATTTCTAATCCTGCAAACATTTTTGTGAGCACACCGGCAAGCAGTCGCTCGCGAGGCCACGCCAGCTGCAGCAGCAAAGATCTGCTGACTGCAGTGCCACTGTTATGCTCAATTTGGAGAGGCCCCTCTCCGGCTGCTGGTTGTATCGCTCGGAATATTCTAGTACACTCTACCCTGGGGGTAAAGGAGGTGTAGGAGTGAGGCTAACATGCCATAATTTTTTACTGTGTTGACTGTAGTGCATGCATTTATGACTGGAATATTAGAAGTGAATCAGCACTGAATGCCACTTGTGCAATGTGATCACTACAGGGCTGCACTGTGCAGAATGTCTGCTTCTTCATTTACTGCTTCTCTGTTGGAATGCATGATTGTGTTGAGAGCACTGGTGTTAAGTCGCACGACGTTTCACTCTAGTGCGTGCCAAAATGAGAGCTGGTGTGAGTTGAACATTTGCAAACTGTCAAGTATGTACCATTTGCGCCTTCTCCCACACCAGAAAAGGCAGGGTTGGCAATGGCTCGACTTTGAGTTGCCACAGTTGGAAGTGAGCATTGGTGCCCGTTCTTTGCCGAGGTAGTGCCTCGTGGTGACTATAATTTATGATGTTGCAAAAGTTGCATCTAGCCTGCTGCCGTGCATAGGTATTTCTCACGCATTGATGATATGTGCTGAAATGAAATGTCTAACATTTTTTGTGTACTCTCAATTTGCAGAGGCTAATGAACCTCAAACGTCAAAGGGAGAAGTTAGACAGCCGGCTGTCGAGCCCATTTTTCCCAGCGTCATGGCCATGACTCCAGTGCAGAAGAGGCTGTTCTATGCGTCGTTGCACATGGAACCGTAAGGGTCTTTGGCCAAACTGCTAATCTAGTAGTTTGTTGTGAAGGCCAACCATTCTAGGTGGCATTCTTTTCCCACTAAATGTATGACCAACCATTTCATGGTGCTTCTCACAACTTTTTGGTTGAATACTATAGCGAGCAACACTGTGCAATTTTCATTAGTTGTGAGTCCCATCATGCGTGTTTTGCTGTGCAGATGCTGTTGACCTATGATGCATTTTAAGGAGTAATTGATTGCAACCATTAGCAAATGGATGTCACTACACTCATTGATAGAATGAATGGATTTATATCCGTGACTTGTTCACTGTTGAACTGAACTGAACTTGAACTTCATTTCACATCTGTACATGGTACAGATAACAGGAACACAGACAAAAAGCCATGTTACGGCTTGACGAGGTCTGTGTGCCTTTTTTGGCAAGAAACCAACAAACCGTAGGTGGGTAAAATTAAAAGTGCAATGCATAAACAGATTCATGTACTGAGGAAAAACACAGTAAAAATAGAGATAATTTAAGAACACTTGTATCTGAAAATGCCGAACTAATTCATATACAAAGTTTGAAATGCATTACCATAAACTTTCAACATAAGAATATACAAAGAATATACATAGTAAACATACAAGCATAAGAAATATTCACTAATGAATATGCAAAAGTTCAAAAACACCTCGCCGTGTACTTTTAAAATAAGATGCATGTTCATTGAAAACGCAATTGCGATTAAGATATATGATCGGCACATCCACAACTTTCGGGAGAGGAATTATGGTAATTAGTAAATAGAGTTAAGTAAAGATGGTAAGGCATGATGTAGCATTTGTTTTCCATAATTTGTTCTACAATGTGGAACATACCAGGTTTCTTTGTGATGTGTACTGAACGTGCTTGAATTTAATGTGAGCCTTGACAGGTGCTCAAGAAAACCATGAAGGTCGCGGGATCGAATCCCGGCCGCGGCGGCTGCATTTCGATGGAGGCGAAATGTTGAGGCCCGTGTGCTGTGCGATGTCAGTGCACGTTAAAGAACCCCAGGTGGTCGAAATTCTGGAGTCCTCCACTACGGCGTCTCTCATAATCAGAGCTGGTTTTGGGACGTTAAACCCCACAAATCAATCAAGAAAACCCATGCTATTCTTTCTCTCTATTAAAAACCGTTTTTGCAAAATTGTATTGTACACTGCCTTTACTACATGATATTTAACTGGTCAAAAATAGGATCAGTGTGTGCATCGAATGGAGCATTTGAAATCGTTTGAACGGCTTCCTTTTGCTACAGGAATAAAATGTTGATGTTTCAGCTGGTTGTGTTGCCCCATACGAGATGACAATAGTTTATATGGGGTAGAAAAAGAGAATTATAAAGTAGAGCTTCACTTTTAATGGCAACAGGAGGCATAATCTTACTAGTATACCTGCAACTCGAGCAAGCTTATTTCTTCATGAGAAGGTGAGGTCTTAATGCACTTCGGTGATTCCTGCGATCTTCAGTCAATGTGACGTGAAGGTGGCTTTAGGTAAGAGCCAAGGAAAGCTAGCTGTGATGTAAGCCAACTTTCCACTGCAATCTGAGACAGCACGTGTTCAGCGATTGCCTAGCTGCTATGCATAAGACAGTATACAGGCAGACAGACACAGAACTTTATGTCCTGCGAAACGCTACTGCTCAAGCCGGTAGAGCAGCGGGCCCCTCCCACATCACCCCTGTGTTGGTGCCTCAGCAGTGGGATATTGCCATGGGGATGTCTTTGATGCTGTTTGTAATTTCATACAAACTATTGTTATATGATTTTGATTATTCCTTTTCCAAGTGTAAACATATACTACTTTTCTCGTCTGTGTTGTAAAACCTCATTCAGTTATCTTCTGCACAGCTTTCATGAATCACCTGTCTGGTTTGTCGCGGGAGCCAACGTTTCGACAAGCGGACTTGTCTTCGTCAGGGCGACCGCTTGTGACAAGTCCGCTTGTCGAAACGTTGGCTCCCGTGACATTCCCTGTTTTAAATCGTACCTTGCGATTTGTTCATCGATTCAAGCATCCATCTTCCCCTGAGCTTCTCTTCCTGTCTGGTTTGAATAGTTAAAGTGCACAATTCCAGTAAATAAATTCCCTATAGATTTTCCTTTTTTGTATCTGTTCCTTTCAAACATTTCAAAACAAAACATTATACCAAAATAACTCTGCCAATCCCCCTTGATGGGTGAGTGCCATACGTATTCAGGAGCACCATCATCGGGCAAAAAAAATGGGTGAGGGATGTGGCTTGTACATGTAGGGATGCTGGGGGTAAAAGGGGGCTTTCAAAGGAGCACCTTGGAACACCTTGAAAATGTGTATTGATTGGTTTCCTGTCTGCAGCTGTGGTTCATCATCTACTTAAACAGTGTGCGGAGCCGCTTTCTGTCAAATGTTGAGAGATAGTCAACAGATTTTTCCGACTCCTGAGGTACTGCATAATCGTGCAAAAAAATTGGGTGTCAAAAAAAAAAACGTGTTCATGTGTAGCACCTGGTTGCATTGGTAGTAAAGGCCCATGCTTGATGAGGCACTCTTCAGCACGTCAAACCATGGAAGAAATAAGCACGCACGCAGACACATCTGATGGGTATGGTAGAATTGTTTCTGTGCTGCATTACAGGTGCTGGCTGAACAGTGAGAATTGTATGTGTTGGTTACGAAGGGCTGAACAGCATCACAGTCCTTGTGGTTGGAGGCAACGTACACTACAAGTGTGTCGCCAGGCATATGGTTAAGTTGTTCTGTGAAGGCCATTGGTTTAAGGTTGGTATGCCTTGTGTGATGTGCAGTGTGGCACTCTTTTCTTTAATATATCCTCTCGAGTTCCAGCCATCGGGATTTGTCCGGTATATTGGATATTGAGACATAGAATGCCACAGCTATCACAGCAACTTTCTCCTTCTAAAAAATTGCTTCTTAACGTGCTACTGGGACGTGTGCAACAGTCTGGCGAGTGTTGCTGTTATTGCCACCCTTGCATTGGCTTCAAATGGCGGCACTATGCCGGAACACCTTTTACAGCTGATGCATAACCAGTGCCTAGAAAGGAGGCAGGTTTTTATGCAAATGCATTAAAACCTGCCTCCTTTCTACCTTAAATTTACTTTGGTACTAAGTGCATGCCTGCCCCATTTCCACAGATGGTACATAATAATAAATCGCATTTTCCTCCATAGGTTTGTGTATGTAAGAAATCAAAGAACAGAAAGAAAGCCATATTTGAGCAGAAAATATGGCATGTTTTTGTGCACATTGTGAAATTCTAAAATGTGTAATGCATTCAACATTGTGCTATGCAAAAGCCACCCATGAAGCTAGGAAACCAAGCGACACTTTAAATTTAAATCCACTACCTTAAATTTACTTTGGTACTTAGTGCATGCCTGCCCCATTTCCACAGATGGCAAACTTACTGGCAGGTTGTCAAATGCTGTTATTGTTCCCGTGCTTCCTACCTCACTCCATTTCCTGAGGGAACCAATGAGCGATCATGCAGCTGCATTACATGGTCAGTTGGGGGGCCACTTTAGATCCCACCCACTTTAGTTCGACAAGATGGCACTTCAATTTTGTGTTGATGGTCGATATGAGATGATATGTAACTAGATGTGGTGAAAATGTTTTCATTAAGAGAAGGGTTTAGGTAATATATTCTATTAAAAAGACAGAGACGAGAATACTTACGACGTAATGAGAGGTCAGGCACATCTAGTGTTCTTTTCATGGACGTGATGCTAGAATGACGTGAATAATTTGAGAGAATAAAATGGGTGGCACGATTCTGAATGCTTTCAAGGGAAGTGATGAGAGTTCAACCTTAGCACGTCTGGCATGGTTTCAGTTATGGTGGCTGTGGGACAATTTGCCAGCGAGTGGGAAGGACGAAGGAAGGAGGGAAGGGCGGGGTGCTTGTTCAGTAGTGCACTGTAGCTTGGGATCCTCAGATTGTGGAGGGGGTGACTTGCACATGAAGGGCGTTTGATTGGCATATTATGGTACTGTTTCTATATTTGTGCTATGTAGTTTCACGAAATGCAAGTTGTTTGGTCACTAAATTAAGGGGAATAACAAGAATTTCATGTATTTTACCCCAGTTTCAATTTTGCATTTATTTCATTTACTGCTTGTGCTGCATCCAGTCTGCTCTTGTTGCAACAGGCCACAGTAATTCAATTTGAAGAATTCATTTTTCCAGAAATCCATAATTGTGTCTGAAATTGCAGCCGTGGTTTGTTAACACAGGCAGGCGGGCAGGCCACCTGGTTTAGCTGGTGGCACCAGTTGAGGAGAAAAAGCTATTTAATGGTGCATGCTTTGCTTTTTCACCACAATGAAGCACCATTAGCGGAACTGGGCTGGGGCAGCACAAAGCGTGTGGTGCAGGTGTCACGTGGAGGAGAGACACTTCTTGCCAGACAAACTCTGGGACTATCCAGTGTGATGAGAATTGTGACAGAACTGGCAACCTTTCCTGAGGATGTTAAAGCAGCTCTCATACCGGGCGGTCAGCTTCCCTGACATTGAAAAAATAAAGAAGTGGCTCGTTTTGTCTAGAGAATGTGATCGAGCAGTGCCAGCTGTGTGGTGCAGTGAAGCAAGTTTTAACAAGAATCTGAGCTGGGCAAAAGGGCCAATGATGGAGGCAGGGGCTGCCAAGAACCAACACTTGGTAGTTTTTTCTCTTTGTTAACTCGCTTGGAAGCTCAAAAGAATGTGTGATGGAAGGACATTTTGTTTTGCTAAAAGGAATGCTTTGCTATATCTGCTGAGTCGTGTTTGCTTACTTTGTTAATGGTTGACCAAAAAGGCAGTGAAAACGCGGAGATTAGAACGGGAAGTCAAGTTCAATAAGACCTTCTTGCAGGCCAGTTGGTTCATGTCAAGTTTGTGTTGTATTGTGAAATCATGAGGAAAGAAAAACCAGACAGTAAAGAGTGCTCTTTGCTATTTGTTTTTTCTTTCCTATTTTGTGCTTGTGCAGTAGGATTGCGAAACCCAGATCACTTCATTAAATAACTATGTGCTACTTCACTCTTAAGGTGGTTCGTAACAGTTTAATCTCACTACAACAGATCTTAGTAGTGAAGAATATTCTGATCCATTGTAAAACAGACTTTTATGTAGGTACTGAATGAGTCTCTTATAAGTGAATTACAAGTCGCAGACACGGTCGAAGAAGGGATTTATTCCTTTCTAGCTTTCCTGACAGAAGCTTGTCATCTTTATTGGTGCTGTCCAACAAACAGTTTGGACACTATGCATGTGTCTCCATTGGTACGAGGCTGTTGGCATTATCTGCCGCCATAGTACCTCACTGTGTTGATCACACATGTGCTGACGAGTGACGTTTGCAGTTCGAAGCTATTGAAATTGGGATGTTCACTGTCTGGGGCTGTACAAGGCCGCTGTAAAGGAGTGGTGGCCAGCTAGCCAGCCTTGTAATCTAGTCTTTTATATCCGAATCCACGTTGTATCAGAATCCATTGTAAAAGAAGCTCAATCAGTGGAAGAGATGGGAGGGTCAGCACAACACTGCAGTTTGGTATGTTGAATCCAAATGCCTGTTTTAAGCAGATCTGTTGTAATGGGGTTATACTGTATAAGTGGGCTGCTGTATATTGGTACATTTAAGTCTGCTGTGTCCTGCTCCTTATATGCTGTGTTCAGTAATGCAATAGATGTGCCAATTGTACCAAACTGTGCCAAATAATGAAACTTGCTACATTTTGGCAAAAGTCTCATAATTTGCACGAAGCTTCCACCAAGCTTTTGCAATCTTTCAGAGAAAGATAGCACCACAGGTGTTTGAAATTTCTATTTAAGTTGCAACTGTAATTCTGAGTCATCATTGGAGCAGACAAGAAAGTGATAGTGTACACGTGAAAGAAAATTCCTAAAGGCCAAGAACTGTGTATTGTGCAGAGAATATTACTGGATTAAATGCTTTGTAACTTTCTCACTTCAGGAAGAAATCTCACTCCAAACAAGGCACATGAAATATTGATCCTATTCTAAAAACTCGTACCACTGCAGGAGTCTCAAACTCACCTTAGCTAGTGAGCTGCAGCCAGAAAATTTCATCCCACATGGGCCGGGACAGCGAAGAAAATGAGGGGGGTAATGTTTCCATTTGCCAGAAATGCAAGAAGGCCTTTCTTATATGTGGATCTTTAATGAAGGGAATTTGGCATCAGGATTAGCGAAACATATCAGTACCAATCTCCAGAATGAGTATAATCTGGACAGGTTGTGATCAGACGAAAACTGTCATGTGCGAGCTGGCCTGCTAGTCAAAGAACTATGGTCTACATGTTTGAGACACCTGTACTACTATTGCATTAGGAAAACAGTTGAATATTGAAGTCTGCTAATGTTTATATAAAACTCTACAAGTTTCATCAAGATTTTGAAGCGTTGAAAGAAACTTTTAAAAAGAAGTATTTGCCCCTGTCCCCCCTTTTAAGGAGAGTCTTAGTCATATTAAATTTATTGCATGTCGGGACATTTCAAAGCATCCTGAAATAATGTGCCAGTGCCCTAATGTAGAATACATGTAGATTGACAGTTAGCATTGCTCAAAGAAGAAATTACGGAAGCAGCTAGTGATTTATGCCGTCACCTGCTGTTTTGTTAATTGCAAGAAATGAGGTACACGTAGAATCCATTCTCATTTTTCTGCTCTTCAGGGTTCCAGATTGTAGACTAAAAGAAAGCACAGGTTAGGTGGGCGGTGCATTGCCTCATAAAATGGCCACTCCATGGCATGCACAGGTCCTTGAAGCCCTTGAATACCATTAAGGTATGTCACCACCTTTTTCAAAATTTTTTAAAATTTTCACCATTAAAATTTTATTTTGTATGGACCTTATAAAGCACTGTTTTGTATGACATTCAAAAGCAAAAAAGAGTAAAAGATAATATACTGGCATTTGTTATTGACTAAATATTGCACAAACGTGGCTGTTACGTGGACATTCATAACGGGTGAACGAACAGCGAGAATTGTAAACTTTTTGGCACAAAGGTAGCCAACTAACCAGACTGTGCAACCAACTAGGATCTTTGCCATCGGATAGTTGGAAATCAAGTTATAGCAAAAATGCCAAAGAAAACAAAAAATGTCATTTTTTCGTGCATTCCTTTACATAAAACGCGATTACATCTAAACTTACCATTCATTTTCATTATTCCTAGTTCATTGCACAGGCTAGTAATAAAGTAATGAGCAGGCGAAGTTTCACTGACAAATATTCATTAATTTCGTAGTTATAACTTTGCACAACACGAAAGTGCAAGAAATCAAGTTTTAAGAAAAACGAGATTAAAGTTTTTCAATCCTTGTAGAAACAAGATCATCATGCTCAAGGAAGTTAAAATCCATCAGGATCATAGCTAGGGCACTCCTTAGCTGCCACGAGCTCTCTTTTGGCTTTTGTTGCTGCCCGTCTTTTCTTGCGGACATGTTTTGCCTCACCAGTTGATTGACTCTGGGCCTCCTTCACATGGTACTGGTCACTAGTGCGACATGCTACAAGAGTGCGGTGGCCAGGTTCCATGCATGCTTCCCACATATATATCTGCTGTACTTTTGTTGCCATCATTTAAGTGGCATACAGCATCATATAAACCAAAAAGTAAGATGGGCAGGCTCACGCGGATAGCTTTGGGAACTAGTTGCCAAATAATACCGTTTGAAATCTCATTAGCATTTTTTTGATTTTTCCACACAGAGATGATCTCCATAACTATAACCCTTAGAGCAGAGGTTCTTTCAGCGGCACTTCACAGTTGTCCTCCAAGTTCCCAAGCTTTACAGCACTCGCTGATGCATTCCCGTCCGCATGGTCTTCGGTCGGGGCATTACTAGTGTGGAGATTTCCAAGAAAGTTCCATTTGAGTCTCCTTTTTACCTTCAACTTGGGCATGCATTCTTACAAAAATGTTCAGCCTGTGTTATTACTGTTGCTACTAAAAGCAATACTTGTAAAAAGAACGAACCCAGTAGCATTCAAAGCGGCAGCATAAAGTGCGCGCAAAGAACTGAGACGCTTGTAGCGTCACGCACCCCCCTTGCGGAAATTTAAAGCAATGTTTAAAAAGAGGGAGGCCTTACAGATTGTCTTTGAATAATCTTTTACATATCCGACTAAAACATAACAGAAAAATTTCAATATATGCTATTGATTCTCGCTGAGTTATCAGTTCATGTTACCAGACCACATCGGTTTCGGTTTCAAAACTGTTCAACAGCTTTTGGAAGGTTGGCTATAACTTTTGAACTGAATAAGATAAGAACGTGATTCTTGCTGCAAAACATTTTTGAATGTTTGCAGATTCTTGAAATTTAGAAAAGAAAAAAATGCCATTTTTACAAAAAAGCCTTTTCAAATGTGGTGACATACCTTAAGTTTTGTAGTGGTTTGGGCCATCTTTCTGCCAAGGAGAATGCTGGAGTCACCTGTAAACTCAACAATGGAACGTTTTTAGTAACAGCACAAACCATGTTGAATAATCTGCACGAAACACAATACTTGCGGGCCGCCGCACTGGGCATAGACAAGCCACACACACTTGTCACACACTGCCAACCTGGCGCACAGCTCACGCCAGTCAATCGCCGACTGCACGAGCTGTACTTCAGCTATTGCTTTTAAAGGAAGCAAGGAGACCACACATATCACCAGTGCGCTGCATGTGTTGAGCTTAGACCAGCCTTATGATGGGCGTGGCTTCCACAGTTTGAAAAGTGTGCTTGGACCTTTAAAAACCTTGAATTTCCCTGAAAGACATTGAATTCATAGAATACTAAATTTTAATCGGTATTTGTCCTGATGAAGCGAGTTCTTGTTGGTGAAATTTTGTTTTCGTTGAAGTTCTGAATACATAGAACGATTTCCTAATCTGTGTGATACCTCTGGTGATACAAAGAAATTAAGTTGCATTGTGGCATTTGGTAAAGCTATCTTTGTTAATTTTTTTGTGTGCAATACAAGAAATTTTTTATTATCGTGTTTCCTTTCGTGCAATAAATGTGTCAGGCCTTTTGAGAGTTCAGAAAAAAAATAACCAGCTTAAATGGACGCACACAGGAAAATTGGAAGAAGACAGGATAAAGGCTGGACTACCAACTGTGAAGATCTTCAATGTGGAAGAAAAAAAAAGGAATTAACACATCGGAAAGGGCCTTGAATATTTTCCAATAAGGACTTGAAAATCCTTGAAAAAAAAACTTGAATATTTTCCTTGAGGACCGGTGCCAATCCTGCACTCCTTGAAATTACTCTCGAACTTTTATTTAGTGTACATTGCAGGGGGATCTTTAAAGGGGTCTTGAAAAGAATATGTAGATGCCCAGTTGCAATTTTCACTGCTTCAGTATGCATTCTACAAGCCGATTCCGAAATATTTCAGTGAAATATTTGGTGCACATTTAATAGCGCCCGTTTGAAACCCCAGCATTCTTGCGCTCCCGAAATGACTATGTGACACTACCGGCCGGCATTCAGTGACATTGTGGTAAGATATTTTCAAGTTCAAAGGTATAGTGAACTCCCGTTTTCTCTAAGAGAATCCGATTTAATTGAAAGCTAGAAAGAAAGAAAATACTTATACACCATGTGGTGCTGCCATTTGGAAGCAAAGTTGCAGCATGGTTTGTCTTCCTGTGCCCTTCGAGATGCCTCCAAGGGTGCGCCACTCTGAGGTCTCGTGGCTGCTAACATGACGTCAACTGCAGAGTTGAGGGGAATGCGCGCAGTGAAACAGAAACCGCATTTTGTATCTCTCTAAATGAACCCACACGATGCAACGGACTAATGCATATTGTTGTTTTGAGGGTCAGGATCCCGAATACGGCACTTAGTACAAAATGTTCAGATAACATTTCACGACCCCTTTAAGTGCTCTTTGACGATCTTTCCCTGTGCCAGCTGTCATAACTGATAGCCACATGACTTTACCAATGCAGAAAAAAGCCCACAACCAGTGATGTGAAGCCCTCAATGGCACATCCTGAAAAAGCTGCAAAGGAGCCTGACACAGCAGCAAGTGGTGGACCACCCGTGGCTGTGCCTGAGCAGCCTGATCCGGAACCACAGGTCAGCAGTCCAGTTTTGTGAAATTCACAATGCAATGAAGTACTTAAGCTTTTGTAACTCATAGAGCACCGTCTGTTTGTGGCCTTTGCACAATTGAGTGAATTTTCCTACTGTTTCAGTATACTATGTGGCTTTTTTTGATCATCAAATGACAACAGAGCTTTTTTTTAAATGCTTAATGAATTTTCGTGTAACAAAAATGGCCACACCAAATATTTTTAGCTAGCTGGCGACTTCAGTCAGTGTCTGCTGCTTGGAGCAGTGAAATTTTAGAGCCTGTCGATGCTGTAGCTGAACAGTGGAGTGATTTATTTAGCTTTCATGATCTTTCTCAGTTAGTTAAAGAACCTCCACGCATTTGCAAGACACCAAAACCTACCCTAGATCTTCAAAAATCGTAGTATTGTAGAGATGCGTCGTGTGATGCCATATGTACTGCTGCATGCCCAGTCTTGACCTGCAGTGTTTTAACTACGCAGGGCGCTTGTGCACCACCCGAGTCGGCTGTGCTGCAGAAAGAAAGTAAGTGCTTATTTGTGCAGCCATAGGTGGTTGTCGTTATGGTTTGTTCATTATGCACTTGGGCTGAGCTTCGATCTCACAGCTTCAGCTGAAGTCATGGATGGTGGGATGGTGCATGAATGGGCACGTTAAGGGGCTCAAGCACGCTCTTGCCAGCTGAGTGCGCGCTCGTTAACGGCGAAAAAGCGACTTCCGGCGTACAATTACGGAGCGCGTTCTGCGTGCTCCAAGCTGGAGTTGGTGCACGGGAGTGCGCGCGTGCTGTGGCTTTCAGAAAAATTACGCGCTTCCATCCCTTTCTGCTGCTTCTCCTCTCAAGCTCGTCTCTTTCCACTTTTTCAGGCGCATTCCGACGCGCGTCTGCGCACATGTCAGGTTTCGAAACTTACCGCATTGGCGCGCTTTTTGTACGCCACAAGCAGTCAGGGGCTGCGCGCATGACTGCCTGATCGTTGCTTGTCAGAAACACATGCGTGCAACTGAACAGTCCAGGATGCCGCGGATCACAGGATGTTCAGTCTGCTTGCGATCTGCAATAAGTAAACAGTCGGCATACCGTAGAGCAGGAACAAATCCTGTGATAGCAAACCTCCGAGAACAGCACGGACTGCTTGCATCACATAAGCAAATCGCTGTTGTTGCCTCCATCGTCGCACGTTAAGTTCTTCCAGCTTGTCGTCGTCCATCAACAAGTGAAGCCGCTGCAGCAGCTTGCTCTTTGGCGGCGCCATCCCCAAAATGCACACGGAAAGCAAAAGTGGACCCAAAAGCACATAACATTTGCCAGATGGCACACTACTTGAAGTGAGTGAAGTGAGGACATCGAGACTCTCTACTCAAAGCAGCCAGCGGAAGTCTCCGTTAAGTTAAGCTCCAAGGGTGTCACACCGGAGCACGCTCGAGCGTGGTCGGGGCGTGCCCCCCTTGGAGTCCGGAGCTCGCTAACTTAATGCGCCCAATGTCTGTATGACTTGGTGTGATCTCATCTGGCCACGTAACCTTCTCTTCCTCTTAATGAGCATCAGTTGCATTTTCTTCTCATGACATGCCCTGCCCGCAGCCATTTCTTCTTAGGCGGGCAGGTCAGATCAAGAAGTTTGCAGGGATAATGAGGCCTCAGCACAGGACTGGGTTGATTGGCAAAATATAGGAGAGATCCACGGGTGTCAGCATTGGCTTGCAAAAAGGGGAACTTTCATACCTAGATGAAATCTGCCAGTGCCCATGACCTTTTCCCTGCAGTGGGAGTAGACAAGCTGATGTTGATGGTGATGAATTTGGCATGACTTCTATTAGTCAAAACTCATAAAAGCTAGAGTAGTGCAAATAGCAAAATTTTGAGTGTGAATCGAATAGAATATTTTTCGAATATATTTTTAATAATACCATATCTAATTATGGAGAAATGTAGTATTAAACATGGGCAAAAGATTTATTGCATGACTAGTGTATCCCCCAGTGTCATTCGAAAGTCCTGAAGTCCAACGTAAAACTGTGCAACACAAAGCTGAGTTAACTTCACCGCAGTACACGAGTGCTAGCTCTGCCATAGTACACAGGTGCTATGCGGCAAAGCACACTACATGCAGGAATGGGCCGCTTGTCAGAAGAAGTACCATATTTTTTTCCCTTAAATACCAATTAGAACATAGTTTGAACAGTGAAAGTTAAGAGCGAATCGAATAGCAAACCCTATTCGAAGATTATTCAAAATTTTGAATATTCACACACCCTCAGTAAATGCCCATTTCTAGCACTAACACTCATTCTGGCTTACACATAGCCAGACGTCACCTTGTAGCTTGTGTACTCGATTATGAGTCAGTGAAATCTCATTACGAGAGACGCTTAGTTACAGGGGCATTTGGAAATGGTGTGGTTTGTTTTCCAATGTCCCCCTTGTTAGCAACATTCCATACGAGAGACATAGTTATAAGAGATACTGTGTCATTAAGCACAACTTCTTTAGACACATCTGCCTGATGGACCTCGTACGCTCCAAAGAACTTGCTGATCATGCAGTCCTTGTGCAAGTAAAATTGCATGTGCCCTAGCAGGGGCCATTGAGGAGACTGCAGAGCAGAGTGTATTGGCAGTTGAAGCTGATAAACAGATAAGTGCATTTCAAGGGTATTGTGAGTAAAGCAACGCCCCACCATGGTGGTCTAGTGGTCATTGCACTCGGCTGCTCATCCAAAGGTCGCGGGATCAAATCCCAGCCGCAGCGGCTGCATTTCGTTGGAGGCAAAATGTTGAGGCTCGTGTGCTCTGCGATGTCAGTGCACGTTAAAGAACCCCACGTGGTCGAAATTTCTGGAGACCTACACTATGGTGTCTCTCACAATCAGAGCTGGTTTTGGGATGTTAAACCCCGCAAATCAAATCAGTCAGTGTGAGCAAAGCTACAGGGAGACTTGCAGGGTGCAGCGCTTCACTTCTAGAAGTTTGGAAGGCAGCTAATACAATCTGCAGTCACAGAAAAATGGGAATGACTTCCTTTTGCCGTTATAAGCAGTTTCCTATGGACATGTAAACACTTCAGTGCTCATGCATAGGGTTATCTAATGCAGTTCCTCAGTGCATGTTTCCCCTGCAGGGGTGTCTGCTTCTGCATGTATTTGGTGTGTGGCGACGCCACGGACCTGAGCCAAATGGGGGGAGGAAGGAGGGGGGTTGTTCAACCCCGTTGCATCTATCTTTTTGCCTTCGAAAACAAAAAGCAGTGTCCGGGGCAATGTAGGGCACGGCACCGATGCATCCTCTGTCATGCGAGACAGCTCTCGAAGAAAGAGAAGCGAACATGTCACGCTTTCCACGGAAGCTTTCCGTTTAAACGTCTCAAGGCCAACCGGCGCCAATTCGCCATCATGGATGCTTTTATTGCGCATCCTCAGTGGCTGCAAATTATGTAATAGACTAACGAAAAGGAAGTGTATACACAACAATTAACTGCACAGTCCCTTTTCTGGAATGTAAAATGTATAATTCCTTTATAAAGCGAGCTCGGTTGGTTAGGAAGGCACCAGAACTATTGGTACAGCGTCATTCCTTTCAGCTACACAGACACCGTTGCTTGCTTCCTTATTGTTCAAGGCATTGGACTTGGGGCCAAGGGACGTGAGAGGACACATCGTGGCAAGCAGCGAGCATATTTTTGTCTTAACAACCCAAGCCCCGATCTTTGCACGTTCTCAGCACTTCACAACAGGTCCAATGGGCCGTGTCCTCTCCTTTTTTTTTCCCGACAGAAGACGCGTATCTGAGCCAGGGGTTTATCCAGAATTTCGATATTGGGGGCAAGAGGGAGGGGGGAAGAGGGTGTTATCCATGGTGTAACCGTTAGTGGGGTGTGTGGATACCAAGTCATTGGTAATCTGGAGAAATTTTAGGAGGGTGCGAGGATACAAAGGGGTTTGTTAGGAGGGTGTTGGGGGATGTATAAATCCCTGGCTGAGACAGCGTGGAAATATTGACGGCACACCGTCTAGTTACAAGACAAGACAGGCTGTTTCGGTTTGTTGAAGACTTCGCCACCAAGCACGCTTTAACATTGCTGGGTGGTTCCACGTAAGATCGAACAACGCATGGCTGGTCACCCTCTTAAATTTATTTCAAAATTTTATATATTGCTGCCCGATGAGTGGAAAGAAGAGATCCGCAGTTGGTGTTGCTAGCAAAAGTTTTTTCGAAGCACCGGGAGTCAATAATGACGAAGAGGTGGAGTGCCGCGCTTACCTGCTCTGTTTTGGCCAAGTTTGGTTATTAATTACATAAGCTATACTAAGGTTAGGAGGCTGAAATTTATTTCAATAATTATATGTATAGTTCTGCTTGTGTTCAATTATTTTTGCTTTTTATGGGGAGCGTAGATATTTTTATAAAAATCCTCAAAATCATCCCAGGAAGCACTTTCCTGTCTACTTTGCAGGCTTATACCTCAAAAAAGGCTTGCTGCAGAGCGGCGAAAATTCCGCATTACGTTCTAAGCATACTCGTTTGTCAGCTTAAAAAATATTATATGATTTTTCAATAAAGAGGTATGGGTGGGCTAACTTCAAAAAAACACCAAACAATAGAAATTTCTGACAATTAAAAAAAAACCATTTTTGATATTTTTTAAACTTTGCACACTTATTCTCCTTCACATTGGCTTTCAAAATCACCAAAAACATATTGCATAATTTTGTTCCACTAGGAGTTACAGGCCGTCGAATTAGACCCTTACGCAATGATAGGCAATTGTTGATCCGGCTTCTTGCCCGCTGAGTGTATATAATGAAGGGAGAATTGAATTTCTGGTCCTTACGAGGCCAGCAACACCAAAAAAAGGTGTTAGTGGCACTGATGGTGTCAATTTCGAAGCGATTTCGTCACCTAAGCAGCCATGAGCGCGGGGCTAGCAAGCAGGTGCGCGCGCCCCCCAGATGCTCTAAGAGAGGCACAGTCAGAGCTTCTTTTCGCCTCCTTAGACCAAAAGTGTTCCACACACTTCTTGTGTAACTTCAACGCGTGTGGACTGGAGATTCGCTATCCATTCTGCCTTTTGTTCGCACCGCACTTAGGCGCTGATAACAAGGAGGAGATGGAAGCAAGATCAAAACACTATCAGGTAGCTATGAGCGCTTGCTTCCCGCACGCGGTTGACAGCCGCTGCCGCCAGAGAAACTGCACCACCATTTGCGATCGGTAGAACGCATGAACTTGGCACTCCAGTGGCAAAGCAAGGTAGAGAACGCCAAAGGAAAGTAAAAGCGAAACATTTGGTAAACGCGCACCTATCTCAGATTAGATTCTACACCTTGCGACCGTGCCGGGTAAAGTGTTATCCCTAGCATGATGTGTGTGTTTGTGCCATTTGCGCCAACTATAAGCTTTGCCTTGCCGCTGTTGAGAACATTACTGGCCACAAAATCGATGCTGATGAGCTTCACTCAGCGTTCGTTTGCATTCCGTCACCATCGGAGCGCCTTTTAGGCCAATGCAATCAGTGTCCAAAAGGCACTGGAGGAACTTAATATCCCAGAAGACGAAGAAATATTACTAGCAATGCGGGAGGCAGGCGACCTTGAGAAAAAGTTTTGGGTGCTGACACTTTTTTGAATCATCTTCGAGTATTGGTGGAAAGGTGGATCATGTACAACCACTGACACAAAGTAGAGCAATATACGAGGAAAAGCAATGCACGCAGTGTGGGAGCATTGTATTCCACTTTGATTTTGCCGAAAACTGGGCTGTCGTGCTTCCTGATGAAGTTCAGGCATAAGCAGCAAATATTCGTCATTCGTGGTCACAACGAGAAAATCTACGAGGAGTTTCGCTGTTATTAGTGACGACTTGAGCCACGAGTTTGCTCACGCCTGCTTGGCTCTAGCGAAAGTGAAAGAATGGGTGGAAGACAACCTGCAGGTTTACTCCAACATGGCATGTGAGTAATGGAGCCGCCAGTCATTTCAAAAATAGATATCAGCTTTTCGAGTTCCAAAAGAGCTGTTGTCCCAGTACCCAATGGGTATTCTCAGCAACTGGACACGGGAAAAACGCATGCGATGGAGTTGGAGGTCTCGTCAAGCATCAGGCAATGCTCAACAACCCTGAAAGTGCACTTCGGACAGCCAGAGATTTTGTAACCGTTTATCAGAGAAACTGAAAGGTGTGCATTTAATACACCTTGAAGAAAAAGAAGTTGTTGCCTTCCGAGAGTTAAAGAAGGAAGACTGGATGAGAGTACCCGCGTTCCATGGTCTTGGCATGCCTGGCAGCTATCCACGTCAACGAAAGCATCTCCTGGCTTGTACGTGGCACGAATAGCTGGGTCTGCTTGGAAGGAGTTATGTGTACGTGAATGAAGAAGTCTCAACAGTCTAATCAATGGCATTCAATAAACAATTTCAGCCCAGAAACATGGTTTAATGAAGTGGTTCTTCTTGATCTTCACAAATTTTCCATTTTGCTAAAGATTATTTGGAAAGCGCTCTTTGCTTATTGCATTTTTATCCTTTCTTCTTTTCTTTTTTTTGGGGGGGGAATCTAACCTACGCATCGAGTTCTTACTGCCTTTTTGCTTAGGTAAAGGCGGAAAATATCTGCCTGCGCTCTGATACCGCAGCGCATCGAAGAACCCCACGCGTGCAAAACTGACCCTTAATCATTCATTATTGTGTCCCTCACAGCTAATATGCAGCGTTCAGACATAAATGACCGGGCACAATATCATGCCAAAATTGAAAAGCCGTACGCGATCACGAATGTCAGAATAATCAGACGTGCATGGTTCGCTGAGCCTTCCGTGAGGCTCTAATTCGACGGCCTGTAACCCCTAGTGGAACGAAATTATGCAACATGTTTTTGGTGATTGTGAAAGCCAATGTGAAGGACAATAAGTGTACAAAGTTTAAAAAATATCAAAAATGGGGATTTTTTTCTTAACTGTCGTCAGAAATTTTCATTGTTCGGTGTTCTTTTTTTTTTTGAAGTTAGCCCGCCCGTATCTCTTTACTTAAAAATCATATAAATATAATATTTCGCAGGTTGACAAACGAGTATGCTTAGAACGTAATGCGGAATTTTTGCCGCTCTGCCACAAGCCTTTTTTGAGATATAAGCCTGCAATGTAGACAGAAAAATGCTTCCTGGGCTGATTTTTAGGATTTTTATAAAAATATCTATGCTCCCCATAAAAAGCAGAAATAATTGAACACGAGCAAAATCATGCATATAATTACTTAAATAAATTTCAGCCTCCTAACCTTAGTATAGCTTGTGTAATTAATAACCAGAATTGGCCAAAACAGAAGAGCAGGTAAGCACGGCATTCCACCTCTTCGTCATTATTGACTCCCGGCGCTTCGAAAAAGTTTTTTCTAGCAAAACCAACTGCGGATCTCTTCTTTCCACTCATCGGGCAGCAATATATAAAATTTTGAAATAAATTTAAGAGGGTGACCAGCCATGCGTTGTTCGATCTTACGTGGAATCACCCTGCTGCGTTATGTGACTGTCCGAGAAATGCTTCTCGCAAACATAGTTACGGGGCATGAGCCATTGGTCTTTCCTTCATATTGCATGAGTGCGCACCTCCAATTTCACCAAGCCACTGTGAATTTTAAATGTAGTCAGCCTTGCAGGATAAGCCAATGTAAAGATTTGGCACAACACATTTCCTCCCCTAAAACGGTACTGATGGAAATCCTGGACAGTGCTTGCATTTGTTGCAACACGAAAAGCACGTGGAGAGGGAGGGAGTGTCGCTCGGCTGCCGAGATAGCGCTGGCGCGTGCGCTATCTCGGCAAGCCCTTACGCCAGCGTTTCCCTTATCCCTTACGCCAGCATTTTGCAGTGTTACATGAGATCATATCCAAAAGAGTTAGCGCGCTAGTTGCATTATACTATTACACGTTATTTTAAATGTGTTCACGAAATATCCGCGTAATTTGCGCACCCCCTTTTCGGAGCTTTAAAATCGCGAAAAAAAGGGGCTCAAATTATGCGAGTAAATACGGTAATACGAGGTATAATTTGCGGATGGCAAAAACGAAAGAAAGTTTTTGTCCACATATAATGCAAGTGAGGAAAGCTTGCAGGCAGAATTTCATTTGCATTGCAGTTGTCATTCAGGCTTCTTGTTGGAAGTATTTTAAATGCGAAGCATTTCTTAGTGAACTTCGGCGACTTTGAGCGTATCTATCTGTCTATCAAGCCACCTACACTTTGTGCTCTCCTGGCGGTTTCACTAATGGGATGTTTACGAAAATTGGTATGCCACAACATGACTGCATAACGAACATAAATGACAGGTCATAACATGAAAATCATGACATGCATGTCATGAGTGGCATGATTTACATGCCACGGTCTTGGTGCTCTCCTGGCCGTTTCGCTAATGGGAGGTATGCGAAAATTGGTATGGCACAACATGACTGCCTGCGAACATAAATGGTAGGTTGTAACATGAAAATCGTGATATGCACGTCACGAGCGGCATGATTTACATGCCACGGTCTTGGTGCTCTCCTGGCCATTTCGTTAATGGGATGTATATGAAAATTGGTATGCCATAACATGACTGCATGACGAACATAAATGACAGATCATAACATGAAAATCGTCACATGCATGTCATGAGCGGCATGATCTACATGCCACTCGTTTCGTTAATGGGATGTATACCAAAATTGCTTTGGCACAACACGACTGCATGACGAACGTAAATGACAGGTCATAACGTTAGAATCATGACATGCATGTATGAGCGGCATGGTTTACATGCCACAGTCATGGTGCTCTTGCAGCCGTTTCGTTAACTTCATATGTACCACACTCGGTATAGCGAGAGAACAATGCAAATTCATTTTACGTTCCTTTGCATTTCCTTGATTCCCACTGCATGTGGGATCTGCCAATTTTTTTTCCACAGAAAGTCGTTTTCAGTGCTATAAAGCACATTCGAGATGCCGTAATTCTAAAAGGGTGATGGATGAGCTCCTCTAGGATGCTTTCTCCTTCAGCATTGATGGCATCTCAAGGTACAGTGGCATTATGTCTGCATTAAAGTTGGATACATTATGTTGGCCATGGCAACCAATTGAGTAACCTACAATCTGGCACGCTCACCCGCAACTTCACAGCCCGGGCAGTGGTGCATCTTGGTGTAGCAGTCACTGGAGTGGCTGCTTGTCTTCACTACGGTTATCATCAGGCCAACCCGTTTCATGAATTAAAACGGACAGGCGGGCTAGTTGGTTTGACATCGTAATGCAACTATTGCGCACGCAACACGGACCACACAGAAAGACACTGTTGGCTTTGAAGCGCATCCTCAGCAGTTCTCTTTTCCAAGTGAGCACAAAGTCGACTTGCATTACCATTTCATGTGTCGCCAGTGAAGACCCACATTAGCTGCAAGCATCAAAAGCTGTAATGACTTGGTCTCGTGGAAACTGGCTTAGCATCTCGCCTGTTCTCAGCACTCATCTGCTTGCATGGCCAGAACACCATCCCCTTCCATTCTTTGTCTTGCGTCTTTCTTCACTACACTGGCATGCCAGTGTCTGAATAGGCCCTGTGTCTCATTTCTTCTCTTGTCAAATTTTAACATATGCTTCTCCTTCTCATCTGTTTTCTCCCCCAAAACAGAGGAGCTTCAGCCTTGGAAGGAGGAAAACGTCGCGGGTTGTGCGTGCCCGAACAGTGGCATTTTGTCTCGCTTCGGCAGAATTCTGCAATCGATGGCCTCGTGCTCGTGGCCTTGGCTATAGGCAATAAAGTTGGTGCCAGCCAAAGCCAACCGAGGGATACTTGCGATTTTATAGTTTTCAAGAGGTGTCCGTATGTCATCCCGATAACAATTATGTGAGAAGTAGTATACTAAAATGCTTTGTTTTGCAACCTTCATATAGCATACAGGTGGACTGACAGGCTGTTGTGTGAAATCAGCAACTTGGTAAACCGCAGTGTCCACTAGACTCATGAGCTTGAGCTAATTCATAGTGATGGGAAACCAAAAGGTGCAGAGCCAACATATACCTGCTTACATTGCTTTACAAGTTCCGAAAAAGGCAATCACACCATGCCTGCGACTATATGTTCGTATGTCTGCACAGTAGCATTTTTTTATTCTAGCAACTTCAAAACAAATGCATTCTTTTACATCCTTAAGAAATGGTAAGACAGGTGTCATAAATGGGTTAGAGGTAAGGTCAGTAAAGTTTGTGCTTCACATATTATCACCTGCCCTTAAGTTTTTTGCATTTCAATATCTACTAGAATCATTCCTCAAGAGCTGCACTGGTTGCAAGGTTATTGTCATTTTAGTTGGAGTGTGTGAAAGTTCGTGTCATCTGGTAACAAAAAAATAATGTTGCCCAATTATTGCCTGGTCTGTTCTCCAAATCATATCAAGAAGTCTTGGTGGAAATGTGCTTTGGACGCGGACAGAGAAGAAGATGAAACACGCACAGCGCTGTGTGTGTTTCGTCTTATTCTCTGTCCGCGTCCAAAACACATTTCCACCAAGTATATTGCAAAACCAACTAGCCCAAGTGAGTGCCTTGGCATATCAAGAAGATCAGAAAAAACTATCTGCAGTAAAGTAACATCTTTTTAAAATAAAGACTATATCGTAACAGTAGAACTTTTTGTTGGGCTAGTTGGTGAGACGTGACTCCATAAATTTAAAAGTGCAAACCACATATGCACACGCATACACACCAGTACACATGAAAAAAAAAATAGACACCACTCAGCACTCAGTGGTGTCTAATTTTTTCTTGTGTATCAGTGTGTGGGTGAGCGTGTGGTTCGTGCTCTTAAGTTTATGAAGTCATATCATGACAGCACAGCAGTTTCCATTCCGTGAAGAAATGTCAGTGAAGCTGCTCTTTTTAACACAAAAGGAGCGAATGTAAACAGTCATGAAAAGAAAAACTGGCGTCTACTTGCTTGTAGCACAAAGCTGCAAGAAAATGCATGAGAACTTTTTAAGTGAAAGCCTCAGAGTTTGTGGAAAATTTGTTCAGGTGCAGTGATCGGAGCAGTGCCTGTCTGGGGTGGTTGCTGTACCAGTTAAGCTAAGCAGCAGGCTAGCAAGGATGTATACATTGACAGCTTGAGCCACATGGAATTGAATATTCCCTTCAGGCACGAATTATGTTAGTCGGTAAATGTGACAAACTTGCACAGTTTTATTCTGAGGTATCTAATAGTCTGTTGCAAAAGGGAGAACATGGCAGTATGTTAGTCTGTACATTTTTTAGTAATCAATCTTAATTATGATGTAATTAAAGATGTAAGTATTATGTAGCCTGTCATATTCTATTTTTGTGCGGAAATAATCAAACTGCAAATGGAAAGGTGCTATGAAGCAGGTGGATGGATGCTGGGTTTCCTTTTTCATGCAGTCATATTTATAGACACATGTGACACACAGCAAAACAGTGTCCTTGTCTTTGATGTGGTGACTATAGATTGTCATGGTGTCACATAGCATGCAGTTCACCTTTTCTGTCAGGCTGTTCGTTTGCAAATGGTACGTACTAAAATGTGATGAATACTCCATCTGTTAAGAAGGGCTCGCAATATTTTGGATAGAAACATGCTCCCTGTTCTACTGAGCAGTTCTCGTGGTGTTACATGTCGAAGAATGAAGTGAAACTGCTCCCAGTTATAAATAAAAAATGAATTGGATAAAATTTTACAATAAATGAATATGCAGTAGCCGCAGTTGCTGCATATTATGGCTGTGGGGTGCACTGCACCAAGATCGCGACATCGTCGTCTTCTTAGCGCGGGCGATTCAAATTGCGCGATGACACCACAGATTTTCTATGGCTGTTTTTGATGCACATTTGTTTATTGGGGCACAAAAAATGGTGCTAGACTCCAAGAAAGGTAGAAAATTGGTCTAGCCTGTTTTCTTTTCCTTTAGTGTCCCTTTAAATACCACCTTAGCAGAATTGCATACCACCTGGTGCCGCTTTGGTCTAGTGGCTATGGCACTTGGCCGCTGATCCATAAGTCGTGGAATCAAATCCCAGCAATGGTAGCAGTATTTTGATGGGGGCAGAATGCTAGAGGTTCATGGGCTGTGCAATGTGAGTGCGCGAGGAATCCTAGGTGGTCTAAATTTCCAGAGCCCGCCACTACAGCGTCTCTCATAATCAAGTCGTGATTTTGGGATGTAAAAGCCCAGGTGTTATCATAATTAAGTGATGGTCAGCGGTTATTCTAACAAGACAATGGCCTCCATGATTTTTGTTGTCATAAACACGGTTGCAGCGGGTCTCTTTCTGTGCTAATAATCAACACAGCGGGCATCCTTCTTGAAAATGGTGGCCACAGTGATTCTGACTACTGTCTGCTCTTTGTTTCCAAATGCCGTTCCTGGCAAGTGTTAATGTTCCCATTTGCATTACGCATGCAGTGTTCATGTGCTGCAGCGAGGGCAGCAAGGACGAGGATGGTGAGCACGGAGCTTGTTACATGGATGCGCATTACGGGGACTGGGATCTAGTGATGGCCCCTGGTGAGAATAGTGCCTGCTCCTATCTGTTCTCATTCTGTTTCTTAAATGCCAACTCTGGTGGTTTTTTTGTCATGTCAAGGTAATGGCAATTCCTGCCATGTGCCTGCTAGTAGAAGTAGTGAGCAAACCTGAAAATAAGTATTAATGAGAGAAAAGGCACCAAACCGAAACCAAAATCTAATTGAAGCCCTGTGTTCTTGTCAAATTAAATGAGTCAATCCACCTTTGCGATGGTGCATGTGCCCTTCTCCTGGTGGTAAGTTCACGCAGCACATTGGTATGGTCATGGCCTTCGAGATTTTTGCACTCTGTCTGCCGGCACATGCAAATCTTTAAGGCCAGGGTAGTCATGTACTTTCCATCACTTCTGTCACTTTACCTGCAATCATGTCACACATGCAATGTGGCTGATAATTGTGGGAATCCAGGTGGGTGGTTTGAAGTAACCAGTAAAATTTATTTGTGAGCACTCTGCACGGGTCTCCAAAGCCTGTAACCTTGCACAAGTGGTAGAAGTGTGCCAAAGAATGTACCCAGTGAATTTCATTTAGATCCATTGACCTCAAAAAATCTCCGTAAGCTGGCCTTTAAGTAGACGCACTGACACAAAATTTTGAAGGTGAGGTAGCTTGAAAGATAAATTTTTGTGGACACACATGCATCATCTGAGATACATCCACAGCAAATACAGCCTACAATATATTTAAAATCAATTTTAAAGTGTGTGAAGTGCATCCAAGCTGCCAGTGGAGGACCTCGCAGAATCAACAGCTGAAAGGTTTTGCTCCGACAAGCGCTGATCATCCACAACTAGTTTGTGTTGGTCACTACTACTGCCTCTGCCGTGATGACGTGCTGTTCACTCTACAGGTGTTTTCTACCGCTGTTGTTCGCTCTCCCTGTCTGGGAGTTTTATTGCTCGGGGGCCTCAAACGAAAGGGCCTCGCATTCCTACATTCCTTTATTTTCTCCCCACCTTCAGTTGTCTGCCAGAGAATGAAGCGCTGGCATGTGTTGCTGAGTGTGGTGCGATTATTAAAGGTTTGTGGAGTGGTGAGGTCAGCTGTGTTTACAAACAAATCAACCTTTATTGGCAAAACTGGAACTGGCTGCCATAGGAACACCTTGAATTAAATTACAATTGAGCATTGAAGCAAAGGAGGTGACGACATGTGTTAAGTGGGTCATTAGCGGCTTTTTACAACTGAAAAAAAAAACGTAAAGCAAAATTTTTGTGACAGTACTCCTTTAAGGGGGCACATGGGTCTTTAGACCAAAAATATCGTCAAAAAATCAATTTTTGGAAAATAGCATTTTTGCTGTCTACATCAATCACACTCTATATATGCCAAGTCTCCTGTCTGTTAAGGCCATATTTCAGCCAAATCATCAATTCAAAGGCGTGTAAAGCACCCGATTTTTTGTTGTGTCAGCGCTAAAATAAGATATATACAATGACGCCACGCTCACATTCTAGTGCTGTGAGGGTCTACTGATGGTAGGTAGCCTACTAAGTTTTTGTAAATGTGCATGTGTAGAAACATTTGCAACTACTCACACCTTAACATGGCATTTATTTGTTTTCTTGGTTTTCTCAAACTGCCAGCTTTGCACACTCAGCAAGACATTTGCTCTATTTAAGCGGCCATCACAATAGAAGAATAATTCTTTTTGCATCATGAAGCCAGATGTTTGGAGCACACAACATAGTGAGGAAGCGTTTAATATTACTTGCTTAAAGGGCCCCTAAACCACCCCCGACATTTTTTTTAACATTTCAAGCTAACACGCACATTAAATTGAGAATGGCGCCACGATGAACGATGTCAAATGCAGCAGCGCTACGCGCCGTGGCCACGCCACAAACTTGAAAAACAATCCCGCTCGCCTTGCCGGCCATTTCTGGCATACCAAAGTTAAGCGCAACGACATTGTGGTTTTTGGTGACGTCGCAAGAGTCCGAGCTCCGCTGATTGGTCGAAGGTGAACTTCGACTTCTGGTTAGTCTGCTAGCACATGCATGCGCTCCCTGCCTGTTTGTTTTTCCTCGTTGCGTGTCATTCGCGTGGTGTTCGCGTGTGCATGCTTGTAAATTTGTAACTGCGCTACTCTACGCAAGTGCAAGTCAGGTACAGCCGACTAGAAGCTGCAGCGACTGTCAGAACACGGCGGATAGCTCTAACGCAGAGCGTTGGCACAGCACCAACAAAACACTTGCGTGAACGCAGGAGCCCAGCGGAGGCGCGTCAACCGGAAGTGGACTGCACATCATCGGTGATGTATGTCACGTGACATTCGGAGGAGCACTCAGCGAGGAGGTGGCACCGGCAAGCAGCCGGTGCAGCGCAGGAGAGAAAAATAAGCAAGCACCACGTTTTAATAATCAAACGCGGGCAACTCCACTATTTCGGCACCGTTTCGAAAAATTCTTGCGGCTATGTGTTCGTTGCGGACACCGGCACAAAAGCAACACCACAACTAAAGTTTGACCTGTTTAGGGGCCGTTTAAGTTTATCAAATTTGTTTTTTGTGAGACATTTGCATGGCCATTTTTGAAATGGTACAGTTCATTGTACTATAAAGTAAAAAATAATGACTTAATCACAAAAGTGCTTCCATCGTTGTGATCATTATGCCTTCTGCTAACATTTAATATGCCATTTGTATATTTTGGTGTGGTGGTAGTCTGTCTATTGTAGTAAGAAAAAAACAGGTTGTCTTGTTAATTATGTTATTAAATAATGAACCCAGGGAAAAAATAACAGCATTTTTAGAATTAGAAAAATGGAGTTAACAAGCATGCAAACATTCATCAAATTTGGTTCACAAATAAATAGGGACACCTTTAAAGGGATACGAGCAGAAACGTTGGTGGGTGTTTTTTTGCGTCAGAACAAAAGTTCAACTGTTGGGAATGACGAATACAAGTTGCTCTGAAAAAAAAAGAACAAGGAACATGTTCCTTTTTACGATATTCAGTTGCGCTTTGCGTCCAAGCGGCCACCGGCAGAAGCTGAATTTTTACGTCATGACACCTGCACGCGCGCGCGGCCAAGGTCGGTTGCAGTCTTCGCGTCCGGTGGTGGTGGTGCGCTTGTTTATCCCTGTCAACGTATTTTGCACGTGGTCCATCTCACACATTGTCCCAGTCATTAGCACGGACCACTTCATCGACGAGGATTACGTGACCAGCCTGGCTGTGCTGAAAAGCCTTGGCATGCTGCTCAGCTGGCGTTCGCCACTTTTGTTGCTCCATGCAACAGACCCTCTCTCTATCTCTGTAGACATGTCATTGCAGTGGTGACCGTGGGAGCACTTGATGAAAAAAAGAGAAATTACCCTTTCATTGGCTGTGTAAGAACACATATTCTCGGGTTGTGACAGAAATTGTTCACACTGCAAATGCATGCTTTTGTCACAAAACAAAATTGTCATATTGTGTACACTTTCGCTGTGTCTGACGTCGAGTGAAAGCATATCAGCGCTGTTTTATTTGATAACATATAACAAGATAAAAAAAAACACAACCAGTGAATGAACCCTACACGATAGCATGCATGGGTAGTGGTCTAAAACGCGCAGTGCATTTATCTACATTGTTGTTTCACCTGTTGCTTTTCAAATTTACGCAAAAAATGACAGGCTTTCATAGGTCTCTGCCTGATCATGCGTCTGGTTTCATGAACTAATTGTTCGACTAGTATTTCCCTAGTAAATGCCACAGCCAGTCTTTACCCATGGCCACAGATTCGATGTAGCTAAGTGATCTGGTCAACGGGCTGCTAGCACGCTGGCCCATAATAATAATAATAATAAATTTCACAAAGCTACCAATCACGAATTCAACCAGTAAATGGCCTCTAACTGTGTGGATGTGACAATAGCCATAAACACAGGGCAATGAAACGGTTGCAAAATTCCACACATGTCGTGCCTCGTCGTGCAAGAACGAACTGCGCAGTGGTCGAAAGCCGACAAAGCAACGAGCTATGGTGCTATCTACGATTCAGCCGTAACAGCTCTCTCTGCCTCAACGTAGCTCATGAAACTAGGCATTTTACATCCTATGTAACATCACTTTACGAGCTGCTGCCGCTGCACGTTAAGTTTGTTAGAGAAAAAGCTTACCATGTTTTCAGTGTAGTCACACACTGAGGATTCATTTTCAGCATTTTTGTAAAATTTTCAGATTTTGTTTCTGTATCCCTTTAAGGCCCACTTAAGAGTGGAAATTTTGTCAACATTTGTTCATTCACTCATTCATTTTGTAAAGTGCACATGAACAGCTCTATGCCTTTGTAAATCTGCACTTTAGTTGCAAAAGTAAAAATAGAACATAAAACCTCCAAAAACAGTGGCAAAAGAACACAACGATAGAAGAGGAGATTATTTGGTGACAGAAACCAAAGAAATGGCAAATATGGATTCTAAAAATCCAAAGTTCATAGCACAAGGTATATTAATTGTTACATTATTTTTTTACTTTATTTACTCATACTGTTGGCCTGTCGGCCATTTCAGGGTAGGTAAAAAGTAACACTTCTATAATCAATATAATAAAACCATGCATAATTCTACAAACAAAATATTTTAAGATTCTTGGCAAGGGGCAGACATTAATGCATGTGTAAAATATAGTACATAAACATGTATACAGAACTTAACAAATGACATTTGTACATGGGTGAGCATCTGTACATGCAAAAATCAAAATAAATGCAGGTTGCAGCATTAGTGCCTCAAATTGAGTTCACATAGTGTCAAGGATTCGGGGGCACTCTCCGTTTAGGAGGAGCTGAGGCAACAACTCACCCACCCCACGTGCATTATGTTGGGTTCGACCAACTGACCGGCGATCGGGTCCACGCCGGATCGCACGTGATCCAGGGACAAAGAGACCGGAGGCGCTGGGGCTAACAACACGAACTGTTCGAATTTAATATAGCAAGAACACACGACACAATGCAACACGCACACAAGGTAAACTTATCTGAGAGACATAGTGCGACAACAAGGAATACCACGTGGGGCCTCAATAACAAAAATAACAAAAAATAATCAATCGGCAGGAAAAATACTCGCAAAATTGCATACTTGTACACCACGCAGACATATTAATGCAAGGATAAACATGCAATGGTTAACGCAACAAAGGATTGGGGCGTGATTGGGTAGGGAGAGTGGCTGGGCGCAGAGAGCCACTGGGTGCGGAGGCTCAGCTGCGGTGGTCGCTTGAGGGAGGTCGAAGTCGTGGCGTCAGGGTGCCGATTCATTGATGTACGCAGTGGCCGAAGATGAGCAGGGTCTCAGGCTACATGCCTTCTCGCTCGGAGGTGACTCAGACTCAAACCGCGGGACCGGGTGCGATCTCCCGGCTTGCCGACCACCATCGGCTCGCACCTCCATTGGACCGACCGGCCGCCCCTACTGTCCAACGAACTCTGCCGGGTATCGCGTCAGCTCACTCTGAGCCCTCTCTCCCCGTCTTTCCACACTGGCGATCGGAAGGAACCAATCTGGGGGCATCCAGAAGAAACGGATGACATTTCCTTGCAGCCTCCCTGCAGTGTGCTCCAGGCAGGGGCGTGGGCACAGAAGCGCGGTCTTGTCGAGTGTGCTCATTTTGTGACACATCAAAAATGTTGGGATTACACAAAAATGGCCACGAATGGCGTGCATGAAAACTATGTATACAGTGCATGCACCACTCGGGCTAATGGCACTCTCCTGAAGTGCTTGCCCTTGAGGATAAAAACAGTTTACACTGCACTCTTGAAATTGCAGGCATGGATGTCGCATATGTGCAGGTCTGGTACCTCGCAAATGAGCTTGCTCAGGCAATTACATTGAACATCACTCCTGTTTCCTCTTCAAAATGTATTGTGCACAAACAAATATGATTTGTCTTGACAGGGCAGCCGACACACAAGTGAAATAAAGATGGCCAGCTTGATGTTCTACCTTTCCGCTGTGCAGACACCTTTGTGGTATCAAAGCGATATTGACGCCCCACGGTGGCAGCTGTATTTTGATGTAGGTGAAATGTTGAGGCCCATGTACTCTGTGAGGTCAGTGCACGTTAAAGAACCCCAGGTAGTTAAAATTTCTGGAGCTCTCCATTACGGCATCTCTCATATTCATATTGGGGTCTTGGGATGTAAAACACAAGAAGTCGGTCAGTCCTTTGTGGTGCAGCTTGATATATCATTAAATAGCATGGTCTTTTATACGTGGTAGCAGTTCAGTAAATTTAGCTTATGATTTATTCTATCATAATTTATAATATGTTCTAGATACACATTACAAAGAAGATATGAGACCGTTGAGCTCAGCTTCACCAAGTACACATATTGTGGCCACTCTTAAAATCGTTTGCTTGCTGAATTTGCATGATGAAAGATTTTTGACTGACTGTTTTTTGTAGGGAATTACTAGCTTTGCTATGAGCACTATCCATTTCCTCAGTGACTCATAATGTTCACAGTAATGTTGCCTCATTAAGGTGAAGCCACAGAGTAAGATAAGATGGGCACTTCCCACACACTCCTGTCTAGAAGCGACTGCACATGCTATATTGCTTGTTGGTTGCATTGCAGCTGTAAGAATGTTTGGGCCATTGAAAATCATTTTCATGCTGCGAATCTCAACATAACACAGCAGCTGATAGACCCGGATATTGAGGCCTAGTCAGTCGTTGGAGGCAATGTCGGGTTCGTGCCCGCCAAGTGCATGTTGTTAGTGAACGACATTACCTGTGACATGAAATTAGAAGTGAGTTCACAGCTTCTGTAATTTGAGTATTTTACTAGTGGTGGTTTACCGTGCTCTCCGTATGGTAATACCGTGCTGTCGTGGTTGGCACGTGGCTTTTTCAGTAGGAAACGCCTGTGCTAGTAGCTCCATGTGTACAGTAACATGATGAAATGTTCAAGGTGCCCAGTGTCTTCCAGATTAAAATAACCATGTGCTGACAGCGAGGGAACAGTATTGGTGAGCATATGGTGCAGCTCTCTTCCACTGCTAAAACACCCTATTATATGGCCCATAGAACGCACCACCTTTGTGGCAGTGGTGTCTGGATCTGTCAGCGAAAGCAACCATGCATTTCTGTGTGTGTGTTTTACTTAAAATCCCATCACTCAAAGGCCAGAACAGACTTCAAATTCATTATGCGCTTAATATAGAGTTCATATTTGCGTCTACCCTGTCCCGTCATTGGCAGCATTACAATGTACAGTGCTGGCAGTTGTGTGAATGTTTCAAATCTGCATATATTTTCCCAGAAGGATAGTGACATCTGATAGCCACTTCAGTGCCGCTTTCATTTTTGCAGCTCACTTTGTCAGCATTTTAATGAGGGCAGGTAGCATATAATGCCGGCAGTGATCCTGCATGTTCCCTGGAGTGGAGAGGTTTATTTATCACACACCTTTTACGCTTATTATAATGCTGCTTTGGCTATTTTGAAAAGCCCGCTTGATCGGCTTTATGAAATGCCCAGTTTGATGGTCCATGTTACCGGTTATGCTGGACTTTCTTGGTGATTAAAACAGCATCTGACATTGCAAAACCTTTGCTCTTATGATTGCCAAGTTGCTTCTCTCTACACTACTTGCTCTACCCACCCAAAGAGGCAGCTGTACACCACCTGTGGCACACATGCATGTTTGTCAGGTGCAGATGCACTTAATATGAAACTGCCAACATCATCTGTGCAGACTATGTCTTCATGGTTGCTGCTGAGGTGTGGGCACCAGTTTTATGGTGTAGTCTATGAAAACTAATACGGACATGTGAATGCTGTGTGCACATTTGTGTAGCATGGTAACTTGCTGTTCATCAATTAAAAAATTGTCAAGCAGCTGTGTCAGTTGAGCAATAAAGATCTGACAGATATAGGAAAATCTGCAGTGTACGACCAGTAGGTCTCATTAGGCTGATTGAATTTGGAACTAATACACAAGCAACAACATCTACCTATACAGTGAACACAAACATTGTTGGGACAGAAGACACAGATGAAAAATTTCATAGTGTTCACTGTATTGTTTGATTAATTGCATGTTTCTGCTTTTGATACCTCTCATAAGACTTGTCTGTAATGCATAATTTGCATTATATCAAAATAATTTTGCTGACAATGTGCTTGAAGCACTGAGGGGGACCAAAAATATAGGAAAATAACTGTTTAGATAACATTTTTGGAATCTGTGCCAATTATTCTCCATATCTGCCATGTTTCCTATACCTAAAGGCCCTATTTCAGCCATAATATTAATGTATAAACATGTAGGGCAGCAGATATTTTGCTGTGTTTACGTTAAAGTGACACATACTCATTGACAAAATGCTGACATTAACACATTGTGGAAGCAACAAGTTTAATTGGAAATCAGGCAACCACTCTGAGTGAAAGGGGGAGAAGCAAGATGCAGTGAAAAAGGAATGAAAGCATAATCATCACTTAGACATAGCAGGCAACGTGCAAAGAGATGATTATAGATTGGGCACTTTTCAGAACCTCAGGTGCTAAATTGACCCATTCGTTAACTGTACGATAAAAAAAGGAGTACCTGTATATGTTAGTATGGTAAAGGTGTTCAGTAATTCATTTAGGGTGGGAAGAATGTGTCTGGTGGTGCAGTATTTTCTTGGTATGCTTGCTTTTTCTTATTGCTAACGTGACATTATACTGTGTAACATGGGATAGCTTCTGGGATAGCCAGTTCCAACATAGCCTACCTAACCATGTTCTTACATTTAAATAAAAAAAAAGGATAGCTTCCTTCTTTCATGATAAATCCTCATTCTAAAGTTGCAGTTAGTTTGCCCTGTCCAAAAGAAGTGATAGAGATTTATAACCATGTGCTTAGAGTTCATGGGTGGATCCAGGATAGTCTAAAGGGGATGGCCTTCCTAGCACTGTGACCCACCACCAGACCAGAAAAAAGCAAAAGAAGCATATACAGTAAAACCTTGTTAATTTGAAGGCCTCGGGACCACGCGAAATATCCCAATTGAGCAGGATTCCCAATCATCCAAAACAACGTGAAAGCTAAAGAATCAGCCAGAAAACGTCTTACATGAGTGGCACACATTTATTGCCATCAGTACACCTACTTCGAGAAGAAGTCTTCGATGCGAGACTGACGTTTTCGGTAGTTTGCCGCACTAAACTCATACTTTCAAGATGGTCGACCAGGCGCAGCATCTCGGCCTTGCCACCATTGCACTCGACAAAGCTACGCACAACACTAAGTGCATCAACGACTTCCGCCAGAGGGGGTACTCGCGGAGGCTCGTCATCACTCTGTTCATCATTATTTGTGGCCGAGTCGGACGTTTTGCAGCAATCTCGCTGTCTAGCTCAGCGTAGCATGTCTGAGCTGTGTCCTCGATTTTCGAGTAATCGGAAAAGCTGATTGGGTTGCACTCTCTGCCCTTGGTGTGCAAGGCCTCATATGAAGCGCAGAGAGTCTCCCCCACCTCCTCAAACTCACAGGTGATAGTACTGTCAGTGGTGACGGTGGTGCATCCTTCGTCACAAAGCCGGAGTGCTCAAAACAGCGTTGGATAACGGTGGCCTCCACTTGCCTCCACGCATGAACAATGAGGCATATAGCGCCGAGAAGGTCAATGGAATACTCCTTGCCATTATCGTAACAAAGGAGCATCCACTTCAGCAGACTGTAGCGATATATTTTCCTAGTATGAAGGATGACGCCTTGGTCCATTGGCTGCGATAGTGACGTCGTATTAGGTGGTAGGAATACCAGTTTAATTGCCTACAGATTTTGAATGTCGCCGTGAGCAGGGCAGTTATCGACGACGAACAAAACACTGTGCCCCGCAGCCGCAAACTTGCGATCAAGGTGCCGCACGTATTCCTCAAAAATTGCAGCTGTCATCCATGCTTTCTTATTATGTTTATAAATAAGGTCGTTCTTGGGTGGCAGTTGTGCATTTTTAAAACGAGGCTTTTCCACCTTGCCAACAACAAGCAGCGGCAGCTTGTCCTCGCCACACATATTCGCACCGAACAAGACAGTGACCCTGTCTGTTTTTTCCGCCCCTTAACGTCTGCCTCCTTCAACACGAATGTTTTTGTGGGCAGCACTTTGTAGAATAGAGCAGCCTCATCAAGATTGTACACATCCGCTGCTTCGTATTTGGTGAGTAGCGGAGCCAAGGTGTGCTGCTTCCAGCCGTCGACAACGCTCTGGTCCGTGCTGCCACTTTCACCACAAACAGTTACAAAAGTGAAGTTGTTGCGCTCCTTGAAGCGGCAAAACCACCCATTGCTGCATTTAAGCTCTTCATGGCCAAGCTGCAGTGCCAGCTGGTTAGCTTTTTCTCGCAAAATGGTCCCGTTGACGGGAAGGTGAGCTGCAGTTGCTTTCTGCAGCCAAGTAATCAAAGCCTCTTCAACGTCGGCGTATGTAGGAGGGTGTACTCATGTGCGCTTTGCCGAGTGCGTCTTGTTGTAGGCATTGATTATCTTCTGCTTGTTCTTGATAATGTTACAAAGCATTGACAAGGGCACGTGGTGCTTTTTGGCGAGGGCCGTTTTCGACGCTGCTGACTTGCTGGCCTCTTCAATTAAGCAAACCTTTTCTTGGAGTGATAGGCTTTTATACTTCGGCATCTTCTGAGCGCGCGGCAGTTAAACAATTCACAGGGGGAAAAAAAAGCACAGGCGGACACACACACACACAAGGCAGACGAATGCTCACTGATGCACAAGGCCTACAAAATGTACACACTCAAGGCAGACGAACGCTCACTGATGCACAAGGCCTACAAAATGTACACACACTGCGTTGTTGTAAAGATGATGATGATGGTAGATCATAACAGCACACATCGCCGCCTGGCGTTTCCAAAACAAATTGCTCCAACATTGCGTCTATGATGTACCTTTAGTACAAAAGAATATGCGGCCTCCAGGATCATAATCTACCTCCCAGCTTGGAAGCGCTCCAACATGGCACCTATGACGTGCTTTCAGCACAAAATTTATGGCCTCCAAGATCGCCGCCTTCTATCCCACAGGTCGAAAGCCGCGATCGTGTGCAAATTAACCAGAAAGTCACAGACTAGCCGCTCGAATTATCTGGTTAAATTTACATGTAAAAATTCGGGACCGTACAAGTTATACAAATTATCTGGGATTCCTAATTAAACCGAGTACAAATTACCGAGGTTGTACTGTATGTGCACGCTGAGGGGGGGTTGCACTGTGGGATAACTAGGCAGATCTTCAATTTTATTTCTCACGGTATACATATGTCTCTTAGCAACTGTCTCGGGGATGGCCCCCGCCCCTGGGCCACCATTCTAGATGCACCAGTGTTCAAGTTGTCGATCAATCGCCCTTGCGCTGTCATTTGCTGGCGTCCTGTTTAGCACAGTTAGGAGAGTGAGTACGCCAGACAGGCATTAGTCCTGGGATCAAACACCAGTCCAAAGGGAATTTTTTGTCTACTAAAAGTGGCTTTTATTTCTGACTTCTGTATGAATTTCATTGTAGCTTTGTGCTGCAAATGGGTGGGTGGTAATTTTACCTTTGAAAACTGACTGAGGTGTGTTGCATTGGTAGGCATTAAATAGAAACCTCACAGCATTTTGCTGTAATGATTCAAGTTTATCTATGTTAGCTTACTGTTAGCCCTACTTTACATAAAAGGCCAAATTTTAATTTAGTGGCATTTCAATATAGTGAAATAAATTGCCAATTTTACCAACTTTGCTGTATTGAGGTTTCTGTCAGTTGCATTATAAGGAAGACAGGGGCCTGAACTGATAAGTTTGAGGAATCTTCTCACATGGATGAGTGCTTGCACACTTCCCTGAAGAACCAGTGATGCGATAGCTCACAATTTTCAACAACACTAGCAGGGTGCTTGTGGGTGCAAGCTCGAATGGAGTCTGAGAAAAGTGGACCTTGCTCAAGAGCTCATATAAACAGAGTTGTTTGAATACTGTGATATTTTTGTCAAGTATTCGTTACCAGTACAGTGGAACCCCGGTTTTACATCCTCCGGTTTTACGACGACCCGCATTTTACGACGGATTAGTCCGGTCCCGGCGAAAGCCCCATAGACACAATGCATTAAAAACCTCAATTATACGATGTGATCTGACGCCGAACCCGTGTTACACGACAATCCACACGAAGCAGGGCGACCAAACGGCGAAGAAAAGGGAAGTGCCCGTGGGCGCCTTTCGTCGCACCGGCTCTTCGTCACCCCTCCGCGTGCCGAGCGCTCGGGAAACCGGTTCGTTTCGGCTTTCCGGTGCTGTTCGTTCGTCTTTCCCTGGCCCTCCCCTCAGCCGCGGGCGCCGCACGTAGCGCCATAGAGTGGCGCGGTTGTTCTCTTCCCCCGTTCTTTTCACCCCTTTCCGACCAACCATCTCTCTCCCGCTCTCCTGCGATCTCCCTCCTGTGATAACGAAGGCAGATATTGCGGCGACAACCACGAAGCAGGCGCTAACCCTAACCGTAGCAGACGACGCACGGAGCAGCCGCCGGAGAAGGCCACCGCGTCATCACGTGCAGCAGCCAGTAGCGGCCGCACGTTCCCCCACTCTGTCGAGGAGCGCCCGCTTGGTGCAATCGCAGCTTTGTTCCAAGCGCGGGATACTCGAATGCTCCCGCGAGACCCCCCAATCATGCGCGAACCATGCTTCCACCACGCCACCGCTGCTCCCGTCGACGGCGGTGGGGGAAAAAAAAGCGCACGACAAAAAAAAAACCAAAATGGCGCCGGTCGGTTGAATGGCGCGTGAACGGTGCTCGCTTGAAGTGCCGTTTCGGAGCGTGTTTGAGCGGCACAGCAGCTGCCGCTGCTCGTAATATATTTGATATGAAGTAGTTTTAGGACGTATTAGGCGCTGAGAATTACAGGAGGGGTGTTTATGACACATACAGTGCAAATATGCGGGTTTCCAAAACGCGTGTTTTTCGCGATTTTTCGACTTTCAAAGGCCGCGTCCCCCCTTAAGTGTGTGCCATGTTTCGCTACGACTGTTGCGAATCACACCAGTGGATTGCGGCGCACTCAAGGGCATAAATTTTTCTGTTCGGATTTTACGACGCCCGCATTTTACGACGCTTTTTCACGGTCCCGAGAAAGTCGTGTAATGGGGGCTTCACTGTACTTGTATTCAATTTGTAAATGGGGCATTGGAAATATTCGGGATGATAGAATATGTGATCCAGTCACCTTGCCAAAAATGACTGATCTTTCACATTCACACTAAATGCAGAGACAGGGTTTATCTCTACAGGTAGGCAGTGTGCTTGAATGCACCAATGTGTGTGTGCTATCACTGCTGACTTGTGGTATTGCTGTGAGTGTCTTCAGTTATGTGATTGGCAGTGCTATTGATGTCCATGTATGCATGTTGGGGTACTGTATGCTTTTAACAGACAACCAAACAACCAAAACATGCAACCTTGCTGTTCACAGCCGCCTTCTTGTGCAGGACCCCTACAGCATGCATTGTGGTGGGCTTATCATGTGGAACAACTAATATTCCCTTGTGATAGCCTTTAGTATTTCTTAGCACTTGGTGCGTACTGTGATATACACTCAAACCTAGTTATAACGTAATGGGATACAACGAAGTAATTGAAGTTTCCCCTGCACTTTTCATAGACATACTTGCATTTGAAATGTAATTTTAATAAAGTAAAAGTAGACTTACAGTGGACATAACGAAATAAAATTGTCTCCCATTTCGAAAATAGGCATGCATTCAGTCCAACAAAATCGCTTCCCGCGGTGTTTGACGCCGCTATTCAAAACTCCCGTGCCTCGATGAAATTGCTGCACATTGCCACTCTGCCACGTGCAAGCAGTGGTGCACACTAATATGTGCTGCTGCTGTCTTCCTCCGACCTATTGCAGTCTTCACTAGCCATTGCCGCTCTTTTTAACATGAAAGTGTTTCATGCCAGGGTCCACCACGACCGAACTATGTAATTTCCATGACAGAAGTGACACAGTAAAGTTTGCATGTAAGAACAACAAAGAAAAAATTCTGTGGATGTGCTGGGAATGGAACTCTCAGCCCCCCGCTTCACGTAAAGTAGTGGGGCTGTGGCTGTTGGAAGCGAGAGACTCGCGACAGCCAGCCCCCAGAAAGGTGGAACTCACTCATGGCGACATGAGAAAGTAAGCAGCTGTCAGGAATCAGCAGTTCGAACATGCGCAGAAATATGGTAGAGGTGAGGTGCAGGGTCTGAGCATGGTCCTTGCAGCGCATACTGTGGTCATAGGCAAGCACACAAGTGCAATTTCAGGCGTTTGGGGAGCACCACAGAGGGTAGGCAGCACACGCAAGGGAAGTAGTAGGCTTTGTCGATCAAATGTAGCAGCACAGATAATGAGTCAGCAAGTGAACAGAGTGTTCTGGCATACTATATTCTGTTTCATACGTCAGGTGCAATGCTGCGAAGGCTACGCAAGTAGTCTATAAAGAAAAAGAAAAGGACAGGTGTATTGCTCTAACAAGCAAATGACAAATGTAGACTTGCTCATTTTGATTGTTTCCCTAGAAGTAAGAGTGTTTTATCAAGCTGATGAGAAATGTTATGATTAAAGGTTGCCAGCGACACATTTATTCTTTTTTGCTCGCAGCAAACAATGCACTACTTTTTGATCGCAGAACTACCAAAACACCAGCACCAGGATGCCAAAACCTTGCTTTCTGATCATATGCAGAAACACATGACAATAGAGGTCAATTTGGCTTTGCTCGCTTGCTTCATGGGCACTGTCAACTGAAGCGACTGAACGGTCAGAGCAGGCGATCGAGAGAGTCATGCAAGAGTGGCCATTTTGCACATTTTTATACCTGGTGTCATCACAACTTGCTGTACTGCGGCATGAAGTCACCAAAATTTGTACTGTAGCCGGACATCATGCTAGTGTCAATGTCAGTAGGTGTTCCATGCAGAAATTGACTTTGATGCTGTTAAAATATTGTATCAGCATTTCCTGAGCTTAAAACTTGCTCAAAGCTGTCTCTGCATACAGGAGATCTGTATGGTGGGATGAAGTCAGCTTGAAAACTTGGTGTCAGTACTCCTTTAAAGAGAAGTGAAAGGCCATTGTGTTGGAAGAAAACACAGCCACTATAAAGGGTATCACGGCAGGTGCCTAGTGGCATGGTACCAATGCCATAGCATGTTTTTACTGTTTTTTTAAAATAAAGTTTCATAGCATAGGTGGCTCCAAGTGTTGCCATGGGTTGCAATGATGTCTTGCACATTAAAATGGCTTGCTTACCCTGCAAAAGTTTTCCTAAAATTTACCCCATGCAATAAACTCACCTCTGTTGTTCGGGGAAAAAAGTACATTCATTAAGCGAGTTAATACAGTAATTGCCATTTCAGCATGGTTCACGTATTCACTGCTTAGCATAGATTTTGAAAAGATCTCTCAAGCTAAAGGACACGCACATGAGCAGCGTGCGAGGGTGTCGACAACCTAAACTACGTGCACTCAAAAGAAAGTGGCATTGTGAGCACATTTCCAGCGAGCTGGCCAACGTTCGCATGGTTTTGATGGGACCGGAGAATAAGTCTGAATTATCCGGTTTTATGAATTAACAAGAAACGGATCAACGAGCTTTTACTGTACATCCGTGTCACAACTGACAGAAACTGCTCCAGTGGCACACCAAAACAGGACCCCTGAGATTGAGCACAGTCTTTCACTGTCACTCGCAACCCTTATGAGATTTTTGGGAGCTCTTTTCGTGGCCACCACGTTTTGTAACACTGCACACAGATTAATTTGCAAGTATTATCCAGCACCGTTTACTGTAGTCGCAATTATGCATTGGTTAAAAAGGAGCCAGTTATGCATCGAGTCAGTTTTATAATGGAGCACCTATATAAATTCTATGAGTATGCTGTGGCACTGCAACAACGTTCAAAGGGCCAAGAAAAAATTTTCCACTGAAATTACGAATTCTTTGCAGGAGCAGTGCTTTCAGCACTTCTATTTCTGGCAAAAATAATCACATTGGCCATTTCCTGAGCACTTTGATTTAAAGGCTTTTTTAAACTTTGTGGTATCTCAAAGCAAGTGACAACACCTTGTATATCTAGCCTATGGAGACTATCACTTGCGAGGTTGTTGGTGATCCATTTTCTCTAAACATTGCTTTCAGTGGAGCAAAGATGGCCTTATGTTTTGCACTATCACCATTGTGTTTCAGCACTGCTGACTGCCTCTCTCTGCCATGGCACAATATCATGAACCCATATGCAAATGACCAAATGTACATTATTTTAACCATGTGACAACTAAGGCCCACAGTAGTATCAGTTTATTTCTCCAGTGTCCTTTGTGGCAACAGCGTTCCTTAATTTATTGAAATTCTGGATAAGCATCTTGCGTTATGTTGAGCTGCTGCTGAAGTACGTGGACATTAAGTTATAAAAATTTCATATTTTGATGTAATTGACTTATATAACAGCCAGGTCCTGTGTGTTTTAATTTTGTAGTGCCTCCTCTGCTTACTTGAAACAGCATCTGCTCTGTTGACTTAAAACAACACTTTTAAGGTTTATCAGCATGACAGGTTTTAAAATTGGCTTGTTTCATCTCACTTTATAGGGCTTCTGTGTTTTGCTCTTTGCTGTTTGTCAGCAAGCATTTTGGTGCACTCATGTTCTAATTTTAGGACAGCTCTTATGTAAAACCAGCATCTGTCCATTCTAGTTAATATTTAAAATTGTCTTATATCTGTATCAAAAGAAGCTAGTGGTCCTTGTCCTGCTTCCTTGTCCTGGCAAGCTGCTGCTGAACTGTGGGGAGCTGTTGGCCACCTTTGAGGCTAATTGCTGCTGCAGGACACACACAAATAACATAGTGGCATATTCATCTGTGTGTGCCCTTTGAGTACTGCTGCATCAATTAGCCTCACAAGGTGTGTTCGCTGCCATGCATTGCCATGAATAGCCCTTGTCAGCCTTTGCACTTTCTGCTTTGCTGCGCTTATTTGTGCTTGTGTGTTTCTTCTTTTCTTTTTCTTTTGGCTTTGTGTGTTTGCAATAGAAAGGGAGGCATGCACTTCCCTGCATGAGCAGCCGTGCCCTTTGTCTGACAGCAGAAAAAGCAGGAGCAAAAAAAGAAGCTGCATCATGTTCAATGCAAATAAAAAAAACATGCAAGAAGTCTATTCAATGCAAGAAGGCAGGGGAGAGAGCGAGGGAGCACTTGTGATGCTTACCAGAAAAAAAAAAGTCATGGAAAGTGTGGTACTAGTGCACCATTGCAGTTGCAAAGTCTGTACACACCTCTTCCAAGCCCAAAAACAAGCATAAAACTTGCGATGTGGACAGATGAACTGTTCTGAGTTAGTGTAACATTTTTCTTCATTTTTATTTTGCTGTAGATGATATGCACAGGGCAATTGTGTCACCTGTGTATATTATGTGATGCTATGAATTTTGGTTTTAAACTGTTCTGTTATGGTGCCATTGTTTTTGTATTATAGAGCACTGTACAACAATGTCCCTAGAGGGTGCTGTACGTGTATAAGTGAAGTAATTAAAGAGAATGAGCTGGTGAAGGTTGCATGAAAAGGAAGCAGCTGCACTGGAGGGTGGGAGCAGCTTCAGGGCCGCCCTCTGGAGCCACCCCCCTCACTTCTGTATCTGCGAGTCGGCGTTGTGTATTGGGTGGGAACATGGTGAAAGGTGGCTCAAAGGAAAGGGCACAGACATAAATGCAGAGCAAAGCCAGAGAGAGAGCCCCCTGTTAATTCATAGCATTTAAATATGTACTGGGGGCAGAATGCAGCGTCCCTTAAAGGTAGGTCTACAGCAGTCCAAACCGAAACTGAACCCAATGCGCAAAATTGGGCAGCAGCTATTAGCTGAAGTGCTTGTAATTCAGGAATGACTCTTTTCACTCTTTGTGTTCATTTATGCGGGTGCTGTTCAGCTAATAGCCACTGATTGCCTTGTTACATTTTGACACTTATGAAACCATGCACATATATGGTAAAGGATTTGATTTGCTTTTCACCAAGTGCCTTTCATTTTCCAGGCACAGGATTTAGGAGCAGAATGGTTCAGCTTGACTACCAGGCCAGGGGGGGCCAGTATCTCTGATGGTTGTACTTCATTGCACAAGTCTTCAGAAAGCAGAAGAGCTGTAGTGCTGAACACTTAATGTATACATGTGCTGTAACACAAGTGTCATGCAAGACAGCCTTATAGAATCCTGTTTACTAGCATTTCCTTCTATTTGCCATTTTTGCAGTGGTTATTGCTTTGCTGTATGCTTGTTCTTTAAGCTTAAGTTTGTTCTCCTGGATCTATTAAAGACTGTTTTTCTTCATTGGGAGTCTTGCTAATCCAGCTTATCTTCTCTTGGTAGATCATTGCCAGGGAGCCACACACTTAGTGGCAGTGTGTCGCAGTGGAACAAAAAAAATGGAAATGGCCAGAAGAAAAGCGTAACAGAAACGTTGTTTTCATCCCCGAGTGAAGCCACAATATTTTCAGTCTGTTTTCGGCTCGGGGTGAAACTGGGCAATTTGAAACAGCTGATATTAAGCAATGCCTGCATTTGCACTCGTATCTGGCTGTGCAAATTTACTGCAGGCACTGAAGTACAAGAGACAGCCAGTTCAGCATGACACTAATCTTGGCATTTTAACGAAGCCCCTTGAAAGCATGTGCCGCTCAGCGCACTAACAGATTGGGGCAGGTGCCTGCATGGAAGGACTTATCGCTTCACTTTCTGCTGGTACGACTCTTCAGTGCCGAAGTCTGCAGTTGTCCAAATGTGGCATGGTAGAACATATTGTGCCCGACAATATTTATTAAATTTGACAAAATTTGAGAAAATGAGGACAAACACAGTGATGCACACAACACGTCTGCGTGTGCAGCAAAAGAAAACCCCGTCCACTGTGCAAACAATGTCAAATTGCATGAACATGTATGTAGTGTCTCGAGTTGTGGTCCCAAATTCGCGGTAGAGCCTGTGCTGACTCGTCCACAATGTCTGGATCTGGCCAGGCAAGTTGACTCCTGTGTTCATGAGTCGGAGTCTTCCGTATGTATTTCTGAAGGCATGGATACACTAGTTATGTGCAAACCATTGCGGAATAAGCTTCTTGTAAGCAAGTTTCTGTTGTAGTCTCGAGGGGCAATTTTTTCTCTATTAGCTGCAGAGAAGGAAAGCAGGCCACCAAACATTTATGCAGCCTATTGCGGCTTACTGCTGAACACAGAACCCGGACCTACCTGCCGACCCTATCAGCACAACTATATGAGTCACTTCACGCAAAAAGCGGGACAAGCGCTTGGGTATTACATATTTTCATTCATAAGCACTCACGGTTCTTAATGGCAAGTTTGAGCAGAAAGCCTCTGACACTGTCTGGGGATGTATTAATGTTCCCTTGAAAAAGATTGAGAAATGTTTTCAAACTTCGTTTGCAGTTCAAATTAAACACACTTAAAGGGACTGTCTACCGCTCAAAAATTTTTTTAAGATTGTGGTAAAATTGGGCAGATCGTGCGTCACATTTACGGGAACGAGCACGCTTTCACCCCGCAAAAAGGAATTAGGTTTTTAGTTTTGCTATGAAAGTGGTGCAAAAAACGCCGCTAGCGACACCCAACAGCGTGTTCGTCATTTTCCAAGTGTACGAGAACCAACCCACGCAGGTATGCATACTCTGCTGAAAAACTATTATGCATGTCTTACAAGCGTACTTCGCCCCTATGAGACACCTTATGAGACGATCCCAATGTTGCCGGGATGTCGCTGAATACGGATGTAGTTGGAAAGGTGAAGCTGGCGCGGCAATTTGAATGCTGCGTATGGATCCACGTAACAAATATCGAAGGCTCCTCAATCAAATTATCTGACGACAGCTACAAGCAATACAAGGGACTGATTGTTGTGGTGAAAATGCGGTGACTTATTTGCGCATTAGTGTGCGCGGTTGGTCAAGAAGCAGGTAATTTTTATTTCAGTGCCCTAAGCCTTGCCATGCATAACCAGGGGAAAAGGGGGGGATTCCAATTGAGTACAGGCATGTAATCAAAGTAAATTGAGGAACAAAAACCAGCAATGATAAATACAATCGTAAATATAAATTATTAATAGAAATAATAAATACGAGGCTTCGGATTTGTGGCCCGGAATAGGAGCTCGGGCTTTTCCTCCAATCCTCCGTTTCCTTTGCCCGTGGACAAGCAATGCCGCTAAAGAAGCTTCGTTGTGGCAATTCGAAGGCAGGTAAGAAC
The DNA here is from genome assembly GCA_013339685.2 of Hyalomma asiaticum. Lineage (NCBI taxonomy): Eukaryota > Metazoa > Arthropoda > Arachnida > Ixodida > Ixodidae > Hyalomma > Hyalomma asiaticum. The sequence goes on from JABSTT010001708.1 coordinate 258,903, forward strand.
AAAGGAAAAGGAGCGTATGCTAATAAGACGACCTCTTCTATAAACTTTATAGAGGGGGTCGTGGCTAATAAATGTTCTAACCGTTTCGACATCTTGTCTGGCGTCTACCATCTGAGAGGCGCCAAATCTGCCCCATAGTTTTGCATTGCACAGGCACAGCATTTTGACCGAAAGGGTGTCAGTGGGCGCAGCCGCGCAGGAATGGGGTGCTGCGCACGCCTATGCCCCCTACTACTGTCGTAAATTCTGCCGTGCTGAAAACGTAACATATCGAATCTCGCTGTGGTTCAGAAACACATGCAATGCATATCAAATATGGTGAACGTTATTATATAGCGATTCGCTGTTTCACGAAGTAGCGGAGAGAGTGTCTGCTGAAATGATAAGCATGCTGGCGCCGCTTTCAATGCCCAATGTACAAACGATGAAAAAAAAAAAGCTTTCCTTCCTCCGTGGATGAACCCAACTGGACAATTACATAAGCGCACAACTGTACAAGAAACTGGGGTCTTGCGCAAGTTCGCCGCAGCGAGCTCTCGAAATGCACGGGTGCCGCATTCAGCAAAGGGAGCCGCATTCTAAAAACAAAACGAAGTTCTTCAAGAAAAACTTCGGAAAGTAGTTAACTTGCGCTTCATCAATACGCTGCGGCAGTAGACCGTTCTGCTGCAACTCATTTCGAGCTCCATAAGAATATGAACTTTGGACGTATCTTCAAAATATTGAAACACTCGCAGTGCACATCGAGTGCCCCCCTGACGCATGAGCGGACTAGAGGGAGACTCGGTGAGCGCGTAGTTTCTCCCTCGAACTTGGTTACTTTTGAAATATTGATGCCACGTAAACTTCCAGACGAGCGCGCGCTTCTTGTGTCTTATAGTTACTGCGGCCGCTGTTTGGTGTCGCCACGTCCCCGCGGCGATTAATCTTTTATTTTTTAGTAACTGCTGAGATTCGGATAACTGGCACGTCCAAAATAAAAAAAAACACAAGGAAATAATTACTGATCTCCGCTCTTTAATGGAGTTTGTTACATGCCGAGCCCTAGACCAGCCTTCAAATACATTTATTCTACCTGGCTTCGTGCACATTCCTCGTCCCTTCGCTTCCTCTGCCCGTCGCCGCCCGTCGGTAAAGATCTGCAACATACTCCTAAGGGTCCGAGGTGATTACTGGCCAGCTGATTCCTGGCGGCTAGCTTCGAGATGGCGCGATACATTTCCTGGGCGTACGGATAAAACTCTGCCCAGATTCTATATCAGGGGGCGCGTGCTATCCTTATCACCTACGTACGTGTAGCCTAGGCGGTTGATAAACAGGGCTCTTGTTAGCACACTGACGTAAAAGCATGTACTACGACCGCACACGCGGAGTTGTGGATCATGGATGGCGGCCCTTGTCCTGCGCTCAGCACTTGAACCTTTTCAGAGAGCAGCTGTTGTCGGACATTTTGCGTCAGTGTTACTACGCCTTGTGTGTGTGTCGTACGCCTAGGGCGATTCCAGCAGTTCCTTGCAGCTCCTTGAGGGCACTTTTTTTTTCCTGGCCGCAATGTGCATAGCGTGAAGGCTTCCTTCAGCTTCCTTTGGCTTCCTTCAGGGCTGCTTCGAGTGCTATCGCTCTTGACTTCCAAGCGATTTCAGGCTGTTCTTTTCATATGTCTTATCCAACTCCGACACTGTTTCATTCTGTTCTTGCGCCTGAAGACAGGTCGTCTTTTCGCACTGCTGAATTCTGTCTGCAACTTCGCGCCTCGCTTCCTGAGAGCTGCAGCTTAACTCACTCATTTGCGTGGCGTCGGTTGCGAGCTGTCCCTCAGATAACAGGAACTCATGTCCGCAATGGGAATGGTGCACTTGTAACTGGATGGATGGATGGATATTAGGAGCATCCCCTTTATAACGGGGCGGTAGCCGGGCCACCAAGCTCTAGCTTTATTTCTGTTTCCTCTACAAACAATTCTTTTCCCGAATCACACATATTTTCACAACAAATTTTTCTTCGCGTCTACTTATTTTATCTATTATCGTTCCGCTGTGATGTAACAATCTTACCCGAACTACCTTGCGCTTTTGTTTGCTCCATACTTTTGCGCCACCAATGCTCTAAGCGCCTTTTACTTATCTCTATCGCCGGCATGTTCAGCTTTCCCCTGTTACTCCTGAAACCCATGGCCTCCTGTAGGGTAGTGTCCACAGCTACACCTGGGTGGACATCTGTACATTCAATCAAAATATGGTCTGTCGTTTTCCTAGCTTTTCCACAGCACGTACATGTGTCCCCTTCTTTATTGAACTTCGCTCTGTAACTTCGGGTTCTCAGGCAACCGGACCTTGCCTCAAACAGTAAAGCACTTCCCTTTGAATTATCGTAAAATTTTTTTCTCTTGATTTCGTCTTTCCCTTTTCGGTAGTTGTTCAATGCCGGTTTCTTCTCCATTCTTGCTATCCAGTCCGAGTTCTCCGCCGCTCTGACCATGCTCTTAAAGGGGCCCTGCGACACAAATTGAGTAGGCCGTTATTATCACTGATTCTAGAACTGTTGCACGTGGGGATGTCGCAGCGAGAGTAGAAACGTCGAAAGCAGAGTGGTTATAATTTTATTTCAGCGAACAAACCGCCCAAAAGCGCCTTCTGTTTGAACTGAGGCGACACATAACGGAGATTTTTGTTACAGGAAGTGACATAGAGTGACGACATAGGAGGGGCCAGGCCGGGCGTTCTGATTGGCTTGACGCTCCAAGGTGCTTGTTACACACGTGTGGTGTCTGCTTGATCACGCTATTCGGTACCAAAATGTACTAAAATAGTTTTTATGCTTCGTAAGATAGAGAGAAAGTATCTTACATTACTTGCAAAACGACACTAGGTGTGTTGACGGCCGGACGCTATCTGCGCGAGCGCGCTCTGCTCCCGGTGTGTTCCGGTGTCGCTCTATAAGACGCGCGTTGCTATTGGACGCCTCCACTGACGTCAGCGGGAGAGTGAAATACGAAAGGGAATATTGTTTTCATGCTGTCTGCTCGTGTTTTGAACTTCGAGGGCTAATAACTCCAGTTCTGGACCACCGATTTGCATAATTCTTTTTGCGTTCATCTCAGCATTCGATCCTACACACACTGCAGTACTGCAGACGGCAGTTGAAAAAGTGTCGCAGGGCCCCTTTAACGCTCTTTTTCGTCCCATCCGTTTCGTTACTGGATGTATACTTACTGGTAAGCCTCCTAGTTCTCTTCCTCCATTGTGAATCAACGTTCTTCCTATACAAATACCTGAATACTTTCGCTGCCCATCTACTTTCTTTCATATTCCTTAATCTCTGTTCGTACCTAATTTTACTCTGAGCTTCCCTTCCCTCAAAGTCAGACCATCCCATATCCCCCTTAACAGCCTCATTTGTGGTCTTCCCATGGGCGCCCAGTGCGAGACGTCCGACCGTCCTCTGATTCACGTCCAGCCCTGATTGTACCTCTGACCTCATGCACACCACTGAGTTTCCGAATGTAAGTGCTGGCACCATTACACCTTTCCACAAACCTCGAATTACCTCGTACCTGTTGTAACCCCACAGCGCTCTATGCTTCATTATTGCGAAGTTCCTCTTTCCTTTAACTATCATAGCTTTTTCTTGTACTTCCATGTATCTATTCCCATCATTTATCCATATCCCGAGGTATTTGTACTCTCGTACTCTGGGTATCTCCTCGCCCTGTATTGATATGGTCTGCTCTTTGCTGTCATTGAATATCATCCAAACGCATTTTGTCACACTAAATTTTAGTCCTAAATCTTCACTTTCCAGACCACATATATTAACCAGACCCTGCAAATCTGTTCGACTGTCTGCGAATAGCACGATATCGTTTGCATAAAACAACCCGGGGAGCTTTTGTTCTACCACTATACCTGCCTGTCTGTGTGACAGCTTAAACCCAGTATTCCTGATCTCCAATGATTTCTCCATTATCCTCATGTAAAGCATGAATAATAGTGGGGACAACGGGCATCCCTGCCTCAACCCTTCACCTATATCGACGGCCTCCATTCTACCATTACTCGCCATACCTTCCCATTCCACACATACTGTATTTCCACTGTATATTTCCTTTAAGAGCCCTACACAGTACATCCCGTATACCAGCCTCTTTCATTATGTCCCATAAAATACTCTGATTCACATTGTCGTACGCACCTTTAATATCCAAAAATGCCAAATGTAAAGGTCTGTTCTCTTTTCCGGCTATTTCGATACACTGCGTAAGCGCAAAAACGTTATCATCTAATCTCCTGTCGACTCGAAATCCATTTTGGAGTTCGCCAAAAGTGCCATTAAGCTCTGTCCATATCTGCATTTTCAATTTAATTGCCTGCATCGCCAACCTCTAGAGTACTGATGTAATGGTCAGTGGTCTATATGAGCGAATGTTATTTTTCTCTCCCTTGCACTTATAAATGAACTTCATCCTACTTTGACGCCAACTGTCCGGTATTCGCCTGTCCTTTAAGCTTTTTTCAATTGCTTTTAATAGGGCTTCTTTGCTGTTTCTTCCGAGCTCATTTATTACAGTAATGCTAGCCCCATCTAATCCTGTGGCTGTTCGTTTGGGAATCATTTCCTCCGCCTTCTTCCAATTGAAATTTTCCAGAACTACTTCTTCCACTTGGTCTCCCTTGCTACTGTTACACGTCGTAAAGGGAGCCTCGTCATGCTTCTAAAAGGAATCGGCTGTTGCGTTTCGAATCTAAGGCAATGCGTCGTACCCCTCCAATTTATTTCCTTCTTCATCCACAATATGCCGTTGCATAGTTACAGTTTTCTTCCCCAGCGATTGCAGGTGGTTCCAGAAAAGCCTAGATGCGTCCTTCTTTTCGCGAATGTCCGATATCCAACGTTCACTTTGGCCTTTAATCTTGGCTTCAACTAAACTCTGTACCATGGCTTTTTTCTCGAGATATGTTTCCCATTTTTGTTTGATTTCGTCTTGTGGCCTCTGCTCCTTTTTTGCCTGCCTATGTATTCGAGATGCTTCCCGTCGATTCTCAATTGCGTCCCGAATTTCCCTGTTCCACCATCGTTTTGGCTTTCGCTTTCCCCTCCAGCAACTCTCTTTTTTTTTCTTTCGTAATTTCAGTCCTGCTTAGATTAATAAGCTCATTATAATCCCACACTTTGCATTTTGTTCTGCTCACTGTGTCCTCGATTATTGCGACTACGTTCCTAATTTGTTTTTCACTTAGAAAAGAGCTGCTTTCGATGCTCTCTTTACAATCTACATAGCCCATTTGCAAAGTTATGCGTTTATGGTCACTTCCCAAGCTGCTACTCCCTTCCTCATCTATGCTCATTTGTCTCAACTTGTCGCGAATTCCTTCCGTCATGAGGCAGTAATCGATTGTTGACTGCCTGCTTCCGACCTCCCATGTTACCTGCCCATCGCACTTAGGACTCATGTTAACTATATCGAGACTATGTTGTTCGCAGGGCTCTACCATCAACTTCCCGTTATAATCTGTATATCCGTCGAGGTCATGCACATGAGCATTCATATCTGCTTTGAGGATTATTTCGGCCCCGTTACCAAATTTTTGAATATCCTTGCTTATGCAATTCACTAACTCCTGATTTTTCTCTTTGCAGTTATTTCCAGTCCACATGTAAACTACACCCAACATAGTGTTCTTCCCGCTTACCGTTCCAGATACCCAGAGGTGCTCTTCACATGTCGAAGTAACCCTACACCAGTTTGCTTCCCGATGAATTAGCATACCGATTCCCCCACCTTTTCTTTCTGATTTTGTTCTGTTGCACCCTTCCCACACATAATTTGCAATAATTGGTGGCCCTTCCGAGTCCCGAATGTTCGTTTCTGTAACGGCGTACACCGCTATCTGTTCTCTGTTCAACTGTTCCTCTATTTCTAACCATTTTGTCGGTTTTCTGCCACCTTGCATATTTATGTAGCTTATTAAACCGCGCTGCAGTTTCTTTCTCTCTTTCCCGTTTGCCCTTCTCCCTTTGTTACCCATTCTGTGTTCCAAAGGGTCCCTCATAGATGTTTCTTCCCTTTCTACCGTGGACACCGGAGGGCTCGTGTGCCCCCTAAAAAAGCTACTGCGCGTCCTGCTAGGGGCCAGCCCACCTCATGCCCAAGTTTACGGCCAAAGTGGATTCCATCTCTCTGGAAACCACCCCATCTGTGCACTTCTCTGTTTATGTCGACAACCTCGAAGCCTTTATCTCGACTAACCCGCCAAATCGTTTCGTTGGGGGTGACAACTGCTCTTTGGAGGTTTCGGTCTTTCAAGGGTACCTCGGGGATTGTGCACACCACAATTTGCACCTGGGGGGACACTTCCCGCAACTCATCTACTCCCTTTGTTAACCTCCTCTCTATTTCTGGGGTCCTTCCGTTCAACACGTTGTTCATTCAGCCCGCCAGTTATCACAGCCAAACTGCGTCCCTGATCTCTACGAGTCAGCTCTTCCCTTGCTTGTTGCATTACTGTCCCCAACATTTTTCCTGGAAACGTCCCTACAGCTACTCTTCGGTCTCCTTTCAGCCTCTCCTGAATCGTTTGCGAGCGCGGAGCCAGGTTGGAGTCCCCTGCTATTATTACGTTCTCCAGCTGCCCTGCTGCCTTTGTTTGCTCTGGACATTTGGACTGACTTTGAGGGTGCACTGCAAACGGGTTTCAACCCTTTAGGGAGTTTTAGGCCCGTGTCATAACCGACTCCATAACGGGCATTCGCAAAACTCCCTTAAGAAGGGAGCTTTATTAACTCCCTTGTTATTGGTGTTTCAGTGGGGTTTCAAGGGAGTTCGTTTTTCCTCGTTTGAACCTTAACGCCGCAGGGTTTTTGTGGGGTATATAGGGAGTTTACTATGCTCCCTCGCGAGTTGTCATTCGGAGCTCGTTATAGCTCCTTTGAACGCCATTATGGTGGGACCTTTTAAGAAGAAACTTGGGAGTCTTTTTAAGTTGCTTTCAGCGCCATTATGATGGGAGCTTTCACCAGCAGCTTTGGGAGTAATTAATATTCTCTTTAAGCACCACCGGAACTGGGGTTTCTACGAGGAACCCTGGGAGTTTTTACGAATTGGTTGGGGAGTGCTTTCTAGCTCTTATTTAGAGCTTTTACAGGTATTCTCGGGAGCTTTTAGTAATTCATTTGTTTTTTAATAGGAACCGCCAGTACCTTTGGTGTGTAGCAGGCTGGTTCTTCAAAGCATCCACTGTATAGTGCGCATTCAGGACGGGACAGAGCAAGAGACATGTAACATACACACGGCGCGCCGTGTGTGTATTACGTGTTACTTGCTCTGTCCCGTCCTAGATGCCCTATACAGTGGATGCTATGAACCACCAACAAGCCCGCCGTGCAACCCTGGTTCTTCAAGGAAGCCGCAGACATAAGACAAAGCAAAAGAGCGAAAAAATTTTATTGAAGTTGCACGTGACGTGTTCATCACTGTACAACAGCATAATGAGAGTGAAACAATTTATATCCCAACAATTTAGACCCCTAAGACCCCAACATCGAAGCAAGAGCGTCATTGCTGGGGTATTAGGTGCTAAAGCCACGATAAGACTAAGAAGGAAGCTACAGTGGAGGGCTCCAGAAATTCTGACCACCTGGGCTTCTAAAATGCACTGACATCGCACAGTACACAGGCCTCTAGCATTTCGTCTTCATCCAAATACAACCGCTGCGGCCGGAATTGAACCCACGACGGCAGCCGGGCAGCACAACAAATTATGACAGAGGGATGGAAGAGAACTTCAGTACACGTCATGCATGCAAGCTGCGATTTTCACATGTTCCTTATAATGGCGCAAACGCTGTCAAAAGCACCACGGGCAAGGCAAAATGAACGTAAACATACCACCGATGTCTGTGCCATCTTAAGTTATATCTACATACAGTTCTATTATGTTATACTGTCACGTAACATGCAGTCTGAATAAGGAAAACAGTGAATATTGCAAAACCGATTTTTTAAAATACATCCAACTACTCAGCTTGAGAACATGACAGTCCACAGCACAATGGTAACAATGGTGATCAGCTGCACTTGAACAGGTGATGTCTTTGGTAAAAGTCAACATTTCAAACATGCAGACTTGCCTTTGTCAGGCAAAATCTTCACTCTAGAAGGTTTATAAGAATGCTCTACCCCTCTACCCCAAGTGAACTAAACGGGTGCATGGGGTAAGGCAAGGGAAATCAGTATGTTCAACCAAAGGAATTGCATTTACGGCAAGAATAACGACAGTCCTGCCAACCCTCCTAAGCATGCAATACAGAAACTGAAATTATAACTGCGCAGGAGCCCATTCAGTAGGCTGTTTTTCAGCTTACAGACTTTTCACAGTGATCAGTCTGCACACCGCATGCCAGAGGCCACCACAAGTATGTCACCAATCAACACCCGATTTGGGTACCAGCTTCTCCACGCTCCAGGAATGCTCTGCTAAAAGGTCAGGATTAGTTTAGCTTTATTTCTTCAAATGTGGACAAGCAGAGACATTTTGCATTGTCAAATTACAAAAATGTGCTGGAGACTTAATGGGCTCACTTTTTGATGACTTACAACTACAATACATCCGCATCAGCTGTACAAGCAGTGCACGCTTTACGAACACTTATAATGCACACCATCCTGCGGGGTGAAATAAGTTAAACTGTCATGCACTAGAAATCACTGCTCAGCCAACATACCATACAGCAGCAACACAGCATCATCATCGCTACTGCAGCTGCACTACAAGTGAGTGCTGTGTCTTCTCCATTCAAGCAGACATCAGGCTACTATATTTGTCGCCATCAGCCGGAAACATAACATTTAAGATTGCAGTGTATGGACATAAGGATAAAGAGATGTATGATAATGTTGCCTCTGGTGTGTTAACCAAAGTTATGTCAGCCACCCACTCACTGCTCACGTTGGTTAACAAAATAGCAGCTGTCTCAGCAGTGCCTGAGGCTTTCGTAGTCACTGTAAACAAATGAGCAGGCATTGACCAGAAGGCACTCAATGGCAGCTGTTATCACAGGATCAAATACTTCACCAATCACAGGCACAGTAAAACTTCTATAGTATGAAGAGAGAAGTTTTTAAAGTTACTGGGCAGTAAAAATAAAAAGCACATTTAATAGAAACTGGGCTCTATCAAGTGCGTAGCCTATTTCCCATTGCTTGTTTTTTTTTGAAAAACTAAACACACTAGACTGACAATATGCAAGCGATTTACGTTACCACTCACTGTTGTCAGCTGCATCATTGTCATTGTACTACAATGTTTACCAATGACATGCCTGCTGACTAACCAGCTGAGTGTTGAAATTGGTTTAGTCAACTGCACATTAACTGACGTCATTGTGAGCAGACAGAATAGCAACGAAAACATTGGTACAAGTGTCACATCATTGGCACCGTACTGACAATATGAACTGGCGGTGACAAGAACATTACTACAGGCCATCAGTGCATTCTCTACATGCAATCTGCTTCTCGTCCAGGGAAGCACTTCACGAGCTTGATAAAGTGCCCGTGCACTCTGAATATGGAAAAGGAAGATTTCAAAACAATGTAGGACTGCATCCTAATAAGATTCTCAATTAAATGAACAGCTTGTTTTGGAAGGGAATAGGGCAAGGGTTTTGCAGTTTCATAAGCAGTGGACACAGCAACAAGAGACAATAGAGAAAAAGAACACAGGATGAATGCCAACTGCCAATTGAAAACTTGTGCCAAAACACTTGCCATGTACTGATGTATGTCAGACTGTTCTCAGCAAGGACCAGCCAGAACAAAATGCTAGCCAATCAGATAATGTTTTTTACTGTGCAGGGCAAATTAAGTCTACATGATGCATTCTATCAATAATTTCTGGTTGCATCAGGTCCTGTGAATGTACAATATTGTGGTGCTAGCAAACTGGGGAACACAGCCACAATCTTGGCAGTGATGTGACAGATGCAATCTTGCCTGGCTCTAGTAGTTGCAGATAAGGGGCTGAATGCACCATTTAAGTGGGGTGTGCTCGGTCCTAGTGGTCTTCGCTTTATCCATACCTCACTTTGCAGCTGCCTTAACCTTCAGAGTTTGTGATTTGCCAGTCTACTTTGGAATAAAGCCTATGCCACTAGCAGGAACAGGAATTAAAACTTGAATGTTGAAGCAAGAGGCAATGGGTGAATCTATGTATGCAGGAAACTACTGCTACATTACTGAGCTGACCTTGCTCAGCATCATGCTATGCTTTCCAGCTGTCCAACTTAAGGTGCCGTACAAGCTTTTCCGTGGCCTAGTTATTTCTGATGTTCTCAACCAGCCACGTTTTCGAAGTGCACCCTGAGATGAAGCCACATTTAATTACACATCAGGTCACACTGAGCAAGTAATGTGGCAGCATTGTTTTCTTTTCACTTTATCATGAAAAAAATTTGTCTCCCATGTGCTGGCTGACAGCCTCAATGCATAAACGCCTTGGCAGAGGCAAGCTTTCCACAGCAAAGGTTTTCTCCCGCTGCAGAAAAACTTTTACGGAGCATTAAAAAGGGTGGCAGTAGGGCACATAATGGCACTGAGCAAAATGAACTTAGGAAAATAGCTGTACTTCCCTTTGTAGCATATGGATTGACCCATGCCTAAGGGTATATGGCCTCTCACTACAATGTTCCGGCTTCAGTTCCTGCCCCAATTAAGTTGTGCAGACCCATTGACAATCATGAACTAGTTGAAAGCTAAAAGTCAGCTGCAAAGTAAGAGACATGAGCAGTTACGCCTTATGCTATACTTTAATGGCATATTCACTCCTACTTTCTGATGATCATGTGTTTGTTGGTTGGATGAGATATTGCAGCACAGTGGACCCTTGAAGGGCAGCCCGGCGATTTTTCAGTGTCCACAGATCTTAGTGAAATTTTCAATGTATGTTCTTATTGTCACTGTAATAATATATGCCAAATTGGGCAGTTGCAAGACATTTAGTTTTCCTGAAAATAAATTTTAAAACTTTTTAGCAGATTCCCATGCGGGCTACCTTCTGTTTTTGGCGTCATTACCTCCAACACTGCCTACCCGAGCAGGCGAGCTGTCAAGAGCAATACAGTGACACTTCAGTGCCCAAATTGTCGCTGTCAAGTTTAAAAAAGCTGGCATAACTCAATATATTCTCAGATTACATTGCCTGTTTCATTTTTCTGGCACCAGCTTCATATTTCTGATGATGAGAACACTTGTGAGGTCACGGGATACACTGCATCACTCAGTTATATAAAATAATGTGAGAGTTTCTGAGCAAATTGAACCACCCTGCCTGCTATAGGTCTATCAGTGCCATTGGAAAAGAGCGATATCAGGAAATGGTGAAAAAACTGCCAGAGTTGCCCTTCAAGATGAACTTGAAGGGACCGTGAAAATTTGTCCCTCTTATCAGAAGTGCCCCGAAAAGGTGACAAGATAACTGGTGCATCCAAATAACTCTCACTTAAAATAGTGAACAAAGTAGGTTTACAATGGGGAGCCAAGTGTAAAAGGTCCACTTATTTTGCCTCTGCACGAGACAGGATGGTAGCTTTAAGCATTCCTGCATGGGTTTATCCTCATATTGTATGTCAGGCTGATTTGGTCAGAATGTTGTTATTCTCATCAACAGGACATTATCATGCTTCCAATACATGTTGCCACATCATTTCCTATCATGACTGGAACTAGTTGACTCCCATTTGGCTGACCAAACCCAAAAAATAAAAAGGCTCATTGTTCATCGTCACTAGAGTAACTTAAGTTAGTCGGGCACGAAGCAGCTGATTCGGTTTATTAAACAGATTTTTTTACACTGAGTGGAAAACCAACCAGATGTTCCCCCATCGTTTGCTACTCCTAGAGTTCTTAACAGAGTTTGTCTTAAGAGGAGTTTACTGTATTATGCATATTATGAATTTGTGAATACATTACAAACCCCTGGAAGGCTAAGCTAGCATGCACGTCTCATAATTGCTGGAATTGTGGATGTGCCATCAAGTTTGCCAACATAGTGCACTAGCAGTGTTCTGATGCAACAGGAAATAGTCAAAGCAGCCCAAGTCACCACTGTTCAAAGCACGGCTCAAATTGGTGCTGCTTGATACATGTTGAGAACAAGTGGGGAAACCCTGCCCTCCATAGGTGGCTGTTCCCAGAAGGTGCCCCATGAACAAGCGAGCAGTTGATGATAGTCTGCACCCACTCGGTAATGTCTTCTTGCATTCTTGTTTGTATTTATGCAGCATAAAATTTCCTAACCTATGCTCAGCATGCATCAAACAAAACCCTCGAATGTATTGCATAGTAACAAACTCCTGCATTTCAGCGTGTCACAATAGGCATATCTCTTTTTTCCTACCGTCCTTCTTGAGCACAGTGTGTGACAGATGTCAGTACATGGCACGTCTTTTGGGCACGTTTTCAGCTGGCAGTTGACACTTGACCTGCAGCTAGCTGTTATGTGATTCTTGTTGTCATGCTGTCCTTTAGTACTTATAAAACTGCTTTGATTTATATGTGGCAATGTAGAAACCACATTACGGAAATGTGTTAGCAGAATTATGTATAGCATTGTGTTCATTGAAAGAGAAATGTAGCAATGTAGCAAAACGCACCTATGGATGCAAACAAGGTTATATTGGCAAATAATATATATTGCAACAAGTATATAAAAATACTATGCTAAAAGCAACCACTCTTATTTAAAGTGCAAATCATACAGTGCTTAATGCACTTGAAAGTACTGTTGCCTATGTTCTGCAACAGCATACAGCAGCTATCGTACAGAAGAATAACCCAGAACAGCCCTCACATCCATCATCCTGTCTCCTTTAGAACTCTTCAGTTCGTTGACCCTTATAAACTGGCAAAGAACACTGAACATTTACAGACTTAGTGGCAAGAACTGCTCAATATGTATTCAAGTTTATAATATTCATACACTCGTAATTTTAACACAATACTGAAATGTGAAATGTATTTTTCTTTACGTGCGATAGACAACACATGAAATACTGAAAAGCATCGTTCTCTGCAACTTTCTGGTACAGAAATAGGCTGCAATTTTAGCCACTATAGCACACATACAATTTTAGCCACTATAGCACACATAAGTATATCATCACAAAGATTCATTTAGTAAAAAGCCCCAACACTTATGTGAATGCAGGGTGTTGCAATGTACTAAGCATGCATTTCAAAATGCGCATTATGTTTAAAAAGAAGCCTTCGTGTGGATCCTGAAGATCAAGGCAGACAAGCTGAAGCTGCACAAGCAACCGTGGCCTTCATTGGAAAAGGATCCATACAAAGTTCAATGATACCGTTGAGACAGCAGGAAATGAAGAGGGAGTGTCCTGAAAATAATCACATCAATTAGGCACTAATGAATTTGCAAGGTGACACCACTTGATTACTCCAATCCTGCATTACAGGCTGTCGAAGGAAACTAGACAGCACAAATAAAACAGACTACACAAAGAAGAAACACACAGTACCCCGAAGAGGTTACCACTCACGGCTAATCTTTATTATGATTCGTGTCTTTTAATGTATACAGCACAGCCAATGGGCACAAATGCACTGCACATCATGGTCATAATCTATTATCTTCAGTGATATGCGCGGCTAACAGGTCCGAGATGTTCGGAGATGCTCGGAGATGCCCAGTTTGTTTTCTAATAAAATCTATGGTTCCATTGCTATCATTAGTACACGACCAAAGGGTTAGCTACACAGGACTTACCTGTTAATTAGTCAATTATACTTGTGTGGTGTGGGTCATTTTCGGTTGGCATCCCGTCAAATTATGCATGTTAGGCTATTTATTTTCTTATTTGTTTCCTGCACCGCAACAGCATTTCAGCCTTGCCTTAATGTCGTTGTGCCTACAAATTTAACAGGCAAATAATGCTTATTTCTAAAGCCATGAATAAAAGAAGAAAACAGTCCCATGTTATTTAATTCGGCGGTAAACGCACAAGATAGCATTATTAAAATTCCTCACACCGGCATATATTCAATGCAGCTATAATTAACAAATAAAGTTCAGTATATCACAAATACTTTAAAGTGGTGAGAACTAAGTAAAAGCAATATATCCAGAATTGCCAAATAGTTTATTAAAATGCTACAAGGGCCACCAATTTTGAGAAAAATCGTTTAGGATCGGGAATGCTGACGACTTCAGGGAATCTTGTTCCAGTATTTGCGTGCAATGCCATGGGTCAGGCACAAACCTTTATATGCTCTCCTAAATCAAAACGTCTATTACTACCTTTTAGTGCCAGATGCACCACTGTTACATGCACTGGTGCATGTGAGTAACTACCTATTTACACATTGGAGACGCAGTATCCTGGCTACGCATATGAAGAGTGAAGTGGAAAGTGTCGCTCTTGTAATAGACCATAGTGCCAAAGTTGCAGTGTAGTTGTCTGCAGTACGTTCGGTGCTCCTCGAAAATATTTGCCCCGGAGCGTTTCTTTGGATGTTTCTTTGTCTCCAGATAACATGCCACCGGTGACATTGAAATTCTTCAGTTATACATAGGTCGATGCGAGACTTAATATGTTAACTTTAATTTGCCTCAGGATTAATTTTCAATTTTAGAAATCAAATGTAACGTTGTTGTAAGGGCACGTTCCAATTTTCGAAATGTAACTGGAACGCATTCCTTTTCTATTAAAGGAACTTGTAACGGGAACTCGTTATAAAATTCTGAAGAAACGAGGAACGAGTTTTCGTTCCTGTTTTGGAGGAACGTGTACAACACTGTTGTAATCTACGCCTACAGGGCAGACAACATACCACGTGGTATAGTTCTTCTCACAAGTGGGTTTCTTTGGTGGTGCCAAAATACGTGGGCAAAGCCCAGCGAGCTTGCCTGGTGCTGAAAACGCAATAGGCACATTGTACACTCAGCCATATTTTTTTATTTGTGCGATACCTTATGCACTTACAGCACCGCTTCAGGTCTTTAACTTCTGAGCAGATCCTTATGTTGCTTTTTGCTCTTCATTTTGTGAAGGAGCATCCCAGACACCACTGTCAGTATTGAGCAAGGGAAACCACCTGCCTGCAGGTGCTCAGTCTGCCACTTAGAACTACCCTGTAACAAGAACACACAGGACTTCACCTGTACCAATTCAAGGCATTTATACCTTACTATGTGTTGAGTAATATGGTAAAAGCTCTTTACGTGCATGCAGAGTGTACATCCAGCAAATCTGTTGTCCACTAAAAAGCATGTTCATGTCTAAAACTGCACCTTGTCAATGTAAGGAAGCTCATAGGTAGTAGGCAGCACATTTTATGGGCGTACTCTACACGTGCTCGTAAGGAGCTTTTGCCATGACTTGGCACATAGTAAGGTAGTAAAACGAGCAATTGCAGCCCAATACCTTGAATCGGTACTGTCGAAGTCTTGTGTGCTCTTGGTACAGGATAGTTCTAAGTGGCAGACTGAGCACCTGCAGGTAGCTGATTTCCCTTGCTCGATACTGGTAGCAGTATCCAAGACATTCCTTCAGAAAATGGAGAGAAAAAAAACACGAGACGCTCTCAGAACTAAAAGACATGAAGTGGTGCCCTACGTGCATAAGGTATCACAAAATCTAAAAAATGTGGCTGAAAGGAACAATGTGCCTATTGCATTTTCAGCGCCACACAAGCTCACTGGGCATTGCCCATGTATTTCAGCACCACCAAAGGAACCCATTTGTGGGAAGAACCATAGCACATGGTATGTTGATTGCACTGTAGGTGTAGTTTGCCTCTAAAGATCCCTCTTACATGTGGTAAAGTGTATATAGGATATCATACAAACTGGTCGTTGCGTCAATGTTCGAGCAAGGGAACACAAGCTATCTGTTATTAGTAAGGTCCCTTTCCATTTACGTACACATTACAGGTCCTGCAACTGCGTGCCATTGCTCAGTATTATTAGGATTCTGGGTAGGAGTGGCAATGCTAGGGAAACTTTGGAGGCCTACCGCATTAGAAAGAAAGGTAGCGCCTGTGTAAGTGACAAATCCATTGTCTTGCGCGGCAAGGAGTTGTAGCTCTTAGATACAAGGCGTTCATCCGTATCTTTGGTGATATGCACGGCTATGAACATGGTGTGCAGTGCGTTTGTGCCCATTGGCTCTTCTTATTATTAAAGGGACCCTGAAATGGTTTTGACGATTTTGTGCAAACATGGTGATCCAGTAGAGCGAGTCATTAGGATCATTTGAGGGGAGATTTCAGCGCTGTGCGTAAAGTGTGGAATTTACAATAAGGTTTTCAACATGTGCATCGCAAAAGATCTCAGCGACTCGCCAAAAGTTTTCAAACGCCCCCGTCATCGACCGATCGAATGAGAGGTCGCTGATTGGCCCCGAGCCAGTGACGCGCGCGTAATTTTCAAAACCTAGCTGCGAACAACGTGCTTCTATAACGTACTCCTTCGTTTCAGCCAACGGTATCGTCGCGGCATCTGGCGGAGTACACACGAGTCGCCGGCGCTCTATTACAGAGGCTAGCACTGCCGAGGCTGGCGACCTCAGTGAGGATATTGGGGCACTATGTCACTACGGAGGGCTCGGCAGAGCGGCTGACGCGGGAGGCGCTGTCGTCGCTAGCGCGCACTCCGCAGCAGATCGAGTTGAGGAGGAACAGCAGTGGTAAGGAGGAAGGCGACAGAAATAAGCCCATAGCTGCCTTAGCGCATGGTGCTTCGCTTTATTTACGGTGTGAATGATTTCATAATTGTGTTGCCTAAGCAGTGACGCAATGTCAAAAAAACGTTTCAGGGACCCTTTAAGAGACGAATCACAATAAACATTAGTGGTGAGTGACACCATTATGGTGTACTGTGTGTTTCTTTTAGGAAGTTTAAACTCCTCCAGCCACAGTTTGAAGAGAGCCCGACACATGTGTTTTTTCTGTGTCTAGTCCTTTTTATTTGCCCTATCTAGTTTCCTTTGACAGTATGAACCAACTAGCCCAGCAACAATTCCTGTTAAGCATAATAGGCTTTTTGACAGTGCTTTGGTCATAATAAATTGTTGAACCGAGAATGTAATTGGGGCCGACATTTCGACAAGAGCCTACATGCAATGTGGAGAAGACCAAGCTTGTGTGCAGAGGATGGAAACACACAAGCTTAGATACATGCTTCCTTCCACTCTTGCTCCGTTACCTTTGCAGCTGGAGAAGCATCAGCAAGGCATAAAAAGAGGTTGCCATGGAAGGCAGCTGCTACCCTGAAGAAGAAAGTCCTCTTGTCAAAATGTTGGCTCCAAGTATATTCCTGGTTCAGCGATTTCTCATCACTTTATAGCTTCATGTTCTCCGTGAACTTCTAGTTTGCTTTGATTGATAGTGCTTGGTTACACATTGCCACCACACCAAGTGTAGCCTGCCTGTCCAAGATACCAAGACGAATGATGGCACATTAGGGTGACTCCACATAAGATCGAACAAAGCATGGCTGGTCACCCTCTTAAATTTATTTCAAAATTTTATATATTGCGGCCCGATGTGTGGAAAGAAGAGATCCGCAGTTGGTTTTGCTAGCAAAAATTTTGTCGAAGCACTGGGAGTCAATAATGACGAAGAGGTGGAGTGCCGCACTTACCTGCTCTTCTGTTTTGGCCAACTTTGGTTATTAATTACACAAACTATGCTAAGGTTAGGTGGCTGAAATTTTTTAAAGTAATTATACGCATGCTTCTGCTTGTTGTAAATTATTTTTGTGTTTTATGGGGAGCATACATATTTTTATAAAAATCCTAGAAATCAGCCCAGGAAGCATTTTTCTGTGCACTTTGCGGGCTTATATCTCAAAAAAGGCTAGTGGCAGAGCGGCGAAAACTCCGCATTACGTTCTAAGCATACTCTTTTGTCAAACTGCAAAAGCTTATATTTGTATGACTTTTCAATAAAGAGATACGGGCAGGCTAACTTCAAAAAACACCGAACAGTGGAAATTTCTGAAGACAAAAAAAAGCAATTTTGATATTTTTCAACTTTGTACACTTATTCTCCTTCACATTGGCTGTCACAATCACCAAAAAGATATCGCATAATTTTGTTCCACTAGGAGTTACAGGCCCTCGAAGTATACCCTTATGGAAGGCTCAGCGAACCATGCACGCCTGATTATTCTGACATTTGTGATCGCGTACGGCTTTTAAATTTTGGCATGATAATGTGCCTGGTCATTTATGTCTGAACGCTGCATATTAGCTGTGAGGAACGCAATAGTGAATGATTAGGGGTGAGTTTTGTACGCGTTGGGTTCTTTGAGGCGCTGCGGTATCGCAGCTCAGACAGATATTTTCCGTCTTTACCTCGGCAAAAAGGCAATAAGAAGTCAATGCGTAGCTTAGATTCCCCACCCCCACCCCCCGGCAAAAAAAAAGAAGATAGGATAAAAATGCAATAAGCAAAGAGCGCTTTCCAAATAATTTTTAGCAAAATGGAAAATTTGTGAAGGTCAAGAAGAACCACTTCACTAAATCATATTTCTGGGCTGAAATCGTGTTTATTCCATTGATCAGACAGTTCAGATTTCTTCTTTCATGTACACGTAACTCCTTTCAAGCAGGCCCGGCTATTCGTGCCACGTACAAGCCAGGGGACGCTTTCGTTGACGTGGATAGGTGCCAGGCATGCCAACACCATGGAACGCGGGTACTCTCATCCACTCTTCTTTCTTTAACTAGCGGAGGGCAACAACTTCTTTTTCTTCAAGGTGTATTAGGTGTACACCTTTCAGTTTCTCTGAGAAAACGGTTACAAAGTCTCTGGCTGTACGAATTGCACTTTCAGGGTTTGTCCTCAAGTTGTGGAGCATTCCCTGATGCTAGACGGGACCTCCGACTCCATCGCACGCGTTTTTCCCGTGTCCAACTGCTGAGAATACCCATTGGGTACTGGGACAACAGCTCTTTCCGAACTCGAAAAGCCTATATCTATTTTTTGAAATGATTGGCGGGTCCATCACTCACATATGTCACCTTAGAGTAAACCGGCAGGTTGTCCCCTTCCACCCATTCTTTCACTTTCACTCGAGTCAGGCGTGAGCGGAGTCGTGGCTCAAGTCGTCATTAACAACAACGAAACTCTTCGTAGCTTTTCTCGTTGTTGCCACGCGTATAAGGACGAATGCTTGCTGTTTGTGGCAGTGCTATGCCTGAACTTCATTAGGAAGCATGACAGTCCAATTTTCGGCAAAATCAAAGTGGAATATAATGCTTCCACGCTGCATCCATTGCTTTTCCTCATACATATAGCTCTACTTTCTCTCTTCGTGATGTGGTTGTGCATGATCCACCTTGTCACCAATACTCGAAGATGATTAAAAAAAGTATCAGCACCAAAAACATCTTTTACAAGGTCGCCTGCCTCCCACATTTCTAGCAATATTTCTTCGTCTTCTGGGATATTAAGTTCCTCCAGTGTCAGGGACCTGCCTTTTGGACACTGATTGCACTCGCCTAAAAGGCACTCCGATGGTGACGGAATGCAAACGAACGCTGAGTGAACCTCATCAGCATCGATTCTGTGGCCAGTAATGTTCTCAGCAGCGGCAAGGCAAAGCTTATAGTTGGCGCAAATGGCACAAGCACACACATCATGCTGGGGATAATATTGCAACCCGGTATGCTATCACTAGGGCTCTTCCGACCAGCACTGCTACGGGCGTCGCCGACTTCTTGTTGCGTGACGTTATACTACACCACGGTGCCCCTCGCCAACTGCTCACAGATCGTGGCTGCGCATTTTTGTCGCGAGTAATCGAAGATCTCTTGCGATCCTCCTCCACGCAGCACAAGTTGACCACCTCCTACCATCCCCAGACAAATGGTCTCACCGAGCGCCTCAATCGTACCCTCACGGACATGCTTTCCATGTACGTTTCGTCTGACCACCGCGACTGGGACCTGGCCCTACCGTACGTCACTTTCGCCTATAATTCCTCACGCCATGACACCGCCGGTTATTCTCCATTTTATATGCTTTTCGGCCGCGAACCGACCTTACCACTGGACACCCTACTTCCGGATGTTACTGCGCCGCCTAGCGAATATGCTCGTGATGCCATCGCTCGTGCCGACCACGCGCGTCAAGTCGCCCGCTCGCGGCTGTGCGCCTCGCAAGCAAGCCAGAAGCGCCTTTATGACAGCCGCCATCGCGACGTTGCCTTCTCACCCGGTTCCTTAGTACTACTATGGTGTCCTTATCGACGTGTTGGCTTGTCCGAAAAGCTGCTATCAAGATACATGGGTCCTTACCGCATCGTCCGCCAAGTAACGGACGTTACCTATGAGATTGTTCCTGTCTCCCCGACTCTGTCTACTGCAGCTCCACCCACCGACATAGTTCACGTGACCAGACTGAAGCCTTACTACCTCCCGTCTGACGACCGAGTTTAAAGTGCGCCGAGACGGCGCTTCTACCACCGGGGGTAATGCTACGAAGCGACCATAGTATCTGGGTATGGCTCACACCATCGATGAAGAAGAAGACGAAGACGGGACTGGCTGATGCGCGGACTGTCCACCATCTTGGTTGTTGCCTGGTTAAAGCCTCCCTGTAAATACATTGTAAATAGCCGTCCTCTGTGTCTTTCTCGTAACAATATTTTACCCAGCGCGGTCGCAAGGTGTAGAATCTAATCTGAAATAGGTGCGCGCATCCGGTTATTAATTGTTTTGCTTTTGTTTCCTTTGGCGTTCTATGCCTTGCTTTGCCACTGGAGTGCCACGTTCTTGCGTTTGTGATAAGGAAGCTCGACGTGGTCGTGGACGACGAGGTCGGACTGGCAGACACGATGGCATCTAGGCTTAACCAGCCCGAGCAGCAAAATCACCTTTAGCTCGCGCCCCACTATAGCATTAGCGATCCGGCTGCGGAGCTGTAGTGGATGCGCTTCTTCACTATACGTTATAGTGACCACAAGTGGCGGTGCAGTTTCTCTGGCGGCAGCGGCTGTCGACCGCGTGCGTGAAGCGAGCGCTCATAGCTACCCGATAGTGTTTTGATCTTGCTTCCATCTCCACCTTGTTATTAGCGCCTAACTACGGCGCGAACAAAAGGCGGAATGGATAGCGAATCTCCAATGCACAGGCGTTGAAGTTAGCCAAGAAGTGTTTGGAACACTTTTGGTCTGAGGAGGCGAAAAGGAGCTCTGGCTGTGCCTCTCTTAGAGCATCTGGGGGGCACGTGCACCTGCTAGCTAGCACCGCGCTCATTGCTGCTCGGGTGACCAAATCGCTTCGCAATTGACACCATCAGTGCCACCAACACCTTCTTTCAGTGCTGCTGGCCTCTCAAGGACCAGAAATTCAATTCTGCCTTCATTCTATACACTCAGCAGGCAAGAAGCCACATCAACAATTGCCTATCATTGAGTAAGGGTTTAATTCGACGGCCTGTAACTCCTAGTGGAACAAAATTATGCAATATGTTTTTGATGATTGTGAAAGCCAATGTGAAGGAGAATAAGTGCACAAAGTTTAAAATATCAAAAATGGTGTTTTTTAATTGTCAGAAATTTTCATTGTTCGGTGTTTTTTTTAAGTTCGCCCGCCCGTATCTCTTTATTTAAAAGTCATACAAATATAAGCTTTTGCAGTTTGACAAAGGAGTATGCTTAGAACGTAATGCGGAGTTTTCGCCTCTCTGCCACAAGCCTTTTTTGAGATATAAGCCCATAAAGTGGACAGAAAAATGCTTCCTGGGCCGATTTTGAGGATTTTTATAAAAATATGTACACTCCCCATAAAAAAGCAAAAATAATTTATCACGAGCAGAAGCATGCTTATAATTACTTTTAAAAATTTCAGCCACCTAACCTTAGTATAGTTTGTGTAATTAATAACCAAATTTGGCCAAAACAGAAGAGCAGGTAAGCGCGGCACTCCACTTCGTCATTATTGACTCCCGACACTTCGACAAAATTTTGCTAGCAGAACAAACTGCAGATCTCTCCTTCCACACGTTGGGCAGCAATATATAAAATTTTGAAATAAATTTAAGAGGGTGACCAGCCGTGCTTTGTTCAATCTTATGTGGAATCACCCATTAACATAGTAACGGATTACATACACTTCTTGGAGAAAAGTGGAAGCCGTGTGCTCTGTGCGCTTCTACTTTTCTTCATGATGGTTATCAATATGCCCAAACTTCGACTTTATATGCACTTGTCCAAGATATGTCACAGCATAATGAAAGTCGCAAACATGTTTTTCGATGAAAGTTCCCTATGATTTCCTGAATGATTTAATAATTCATTGAGGAGTTCTATTATTTGTTAGCTGCTAGGAAAGTTCTTTTGGATGTGACTTGCCTATACAGGGAATTTCTTAAATGTATTTTTATCCAGCTACACTGATCAGAGGGACCAATAATGAAATATAAAAACCCACATTTTATAGTACAGGTAAGGGATTAGCAGAATTTGCACTAGCAGTAATTGTCTAAAGAAATGAATTTTTAACTAACTTCTAATATATGCAGCATTTACTTAGGCTTTGGGATGCCTCAAAGAACTGAAAACTGAATGACACAGCAACCCACAGAAATGAATTAATGAAATTATTGCTCTCTGTAATAATGTCCTCATTTGCATATGCAACTACACTAAAGAACAGCATTAATGAGTATACTTTCACAGCATCGATAATTTTCTAATGCATAAAAAAATGGTGTTCCACATATAAAAGTAAAAAAAAACCACATCAGCTATAATTTATTATGCCAAGGCATGTTTTACTATTGGAGCACAGAAAAAAGGGTGACATGAGAACTATGGACTAGTGCTGTTCTTGTCTTGTCCTTGTTTCGTTGGAACTATTTTTTTCCTACTGAGGTCATGAACCAACTTGCTCAACACAGCACTGTACTTAGCTACATTTCACCGCAGTGTTAAAGGGCCCTTAAACCACCTCCAATTATTTTTTAAACATTTCAAGTAAACACATGCATCGAAACCAGAACGTTGTCACGATCAGTGATGCCAAATGTGGCAGTGCTATGCAATGCTGGTGAGTCGCGGAAAAAAGAAACAATCCTGTGCTCCTCTCCGGGCATTCACAGTGCATCCTGCTCGTCCTAATGGCACCAATTGCAGGCACAGTTGATTAGTAAAATGAGAACCTACAACCTCTGGCAAGGTCCACATACAGATCAGCTGTATCGGCAAGGCCATTAGCGGTACTCTCGCAAAAGGCAATCTGGCACAGCAACAACAGTGCTTAGCTGGGAAGACGGACATTGTTTTGAAGAGCGCACTGGTGATGGCGGATCATGTGACATTTGGAGAACTTGGCAAGTACCAGACAAGACCAGCCAGACAATGCACATTCGAGGGGACTGAAGCAGGGATTGCATTTCAGTGATCAAACACATGTAACTCCGCTGTTACTGCACCATTTCAAAAAACTCTTGCAGCTAGTTATTCATTGCAGACTCATGCACAACTGCAACTAAGTTTCGACCTTGGGGTGCTCTAGGAGCCCTTAAATACCAATCACATGAGCATTTTGCCGCATCACCATAACATAGCACTCATTGCTTCCCTCAGTTGAAGACAGTTCCAAGTGAACAGTATTACTTGAGAGCTTTTGCACAATCGGTCATCAGTACCCAAAGGTCACAGTGTTAAGAGGTACATAAAGCTCAATGCAAAAAGTTTATGCATGCTACAGACAGCCCTATTGCATTGTAGGCATTGAACATAAGTCAGAAAAAATGCTAGATGTATGAGCAGGCAATATGCAAGCTTTGATCACTAAAGCAAATGTTCGTACATTAAATGTTTTCGTTACTTAAATGCAATGGCACTGCAGTTACCTTGCCTGTAAACATATCAAATTGGATTAATTACATGATCGAGTTCCAACTTTATATCACTGTGTTGAAAATATGTAAGAAAGGTTAAATAGAATATAGGATATGCAGCACAAAGCACTCAAGTGCTGAAAGAGAGGTAAGTGAGCATGAAGAAAATCAGAGGGATAACCATGCAGGCCAACTACCGGCAACACTGCGTCAGACACATGCAACATAAATAGATTAGTAAAACCACCAGTAATACTTAGACAAGGCTTAGCAAGATAAGGATTTGCGTAGGCTCAAAAGTGTGAATTCCTTATCATGTAAGGCCACTGATGGTTGACTTACGCATCTGTTGCAGTGTACATACAGACCATTTGACTAGATTCAAGAACAATTCAAGGATTCTGCAGGCCAAATTTAAGAAGGAACAAAAGAAGCTTTTTCATCCATTTTTTATAAGATATGCATTTTATGAATATTGATATCTTCTTCCTCTTGGTTACAATTTCTCTCTACAGCCACTATGTGGGTCTCCTTTTCCTGTGGCTGACCTGAGGGTGCTGTTTGCCCCGGCTAATGGTGTTAGGTCATTGTTTGCCTTCAGCATATTCTCTCAGACAGTTTAACACTGTGTGGAGCTTGGGCTTTCCTCTTGAAAACAAGCGCACCCCTCTTGTTATTTCCTTCAGCATTTCCTTTTTCCTTTTAGCATTCTTCCAAATAATCGCTGTATTGGTGCCTTGCCTGCTGCTTCAGCTGCCTCTCTTCTGTTACCTGCACCACAGCTCTTTACAGCACAAAAAAAAATAAGTTGCCTAAAATTAAGAGATAATATTTCAAAATAAAGAGAGCTGTGCTAGTTCCCAAGCTAGCCTTCAAAAGGAACGTGGATAAATATATTCTGATCGCAAGGTGTTCAATATCAATCCACACTTGGTAGGCTTCATCTCACCTGGTTTTTGCTTGTGAACAAGCCAAGCGCACAGGTACAAGTTACTAGTCTGGACACAGTTAAATTTGCTATCTTATTTCCGAATGCTCAAGAGGGCTACTACAGCCTCTCCGATTGGCTTCAGATGCCATCATTACACATTGCCTAGTCATCACAATTTCTGCCTCTCACCACTTTTTTAGTTGTGCCCTCAAGCTCCCAATCATTCGCAGTTGAGCATGGGCAAGCGAGCACCCTAGTTTTAAGGAATTCAAAGAGCGCATCCATTTCCAAGGTGTTTCAAAGGGCCTCAATCCAAGGTCTAAGGATTTCAAGTTGCTGTACATACCCAGTGCCACCAAACATTCTAAAATAGTATGCCTCTGAAATTTCCACGTTCCTATTGCAATGGCAATCAAACACACACCCTGCTTCAAAATCAGGCTGGCAGACACCACATTTATGGTGCACATCTTGGTTCCATAAATAATGAGGGAAGTTAAGGCACACAAAAGCCAACTGTTATCTGGAGGGGAGTACCATGGTGAGAAAGATAAGACACAAAACTCATCTGCACATGCTCAGGAATGATAGTACCATCTGTCAATTGGTAAACCTGCAGGTATACACAAGAAAAATGTTTAGGCATTTTATCTCTTGTCTACACAAGTTATCAAAGGCTGACTAAGGCACTTTAATTCACGACAGCTTATATGCCAAGCCTCAATGAATAAACACATCTAATGGTAGAGGCTTGGCATATCAACAGTAGTATAAATGCATGCGCAAGTCTCCCTTCACTTACCTTTTACAGAAAGAGATGAAATTACTAAGCAGTTGTTGCACGTGCAGACCTGCACGTATACCAATTGACATGTGGTGCTGTCATTCCTGACCATGTGCAGATAAGCTTTTTTTTTTTTTCGCCATAGTGCTCCTGTTCAGTTGACAGTTGATGCTTGTGTTATCTACTTCTCTTACATTTATGTCACACACTTTAACTCCTTTCATTATGGATCCACACTTCAGCTTTCAGTCATGCTCACCTACATTGAATGTCTTTCCATCTGTCATGTCATTTTGTGTTATATTAGAAAATTGGTTACAGATGCATCAGTCAACCACCAGTGACTTTACACGACAAGGAATTCACCCTTCTGAGAACAGGCAGACTTTAACCATGTTAAGCATTGTCCAAGCATCATTGCTGGCTTTACCAGCCTACCGATGTGACATATGCCTTTGACGCAGTATTTGGTAACCTTTCTCACCTTGTGCTTATATGTGCATGTGCTTTTGTGACCAATGCAAGTTAGTTGGTAATTAGTGCTAGTGGGTCTCTCTTTGCTTTCCTTCATACTCAGTTGCCTCTCTCTCAGCACTGAAGTGCTTTGCACAGCATATCCTGCACCATGAATGTAAATCAAGGTAGTTATGAGACATATTAAATAAGTGGCTAAGTGCATTCATTGCCCCCATGCCCTCTACACACTTAGATAAGAGATGAACAAAAGGATGGGAATGGACTGAGGGGACATTTTGTCACTCAATACCACAGGCAACCAAAAATGAAATGAAGGAAAGCATAGATGTGTTGCTTGTAATTTTTAAACTGAACTAAAATTGTGACATGAAGGAAAAGTGAGCTCCTTGATCTGCTTCCACCTTGACCTTGATCCAGCAGGGCTGACACCTTCAGCAAACGCGGAAGGATACGGTCATGGGCCATTTTATGAAAGATCATGTGCTCTGTGATGCCATCTGGCAAAAAAACACCCAGGGCTGTGCAGAGGCTGTAGCACAGTGGCAGCATAAGCTAGGCTTTGCTGCGTGCTCCCATTATCCTTTTTTGGTCTTTTTCCATTCCTGCTTCTTCTCCCCTCTTCCACTTTCATTGTCTTCTTTTGCTGCTTCCTCTTGTTATTTGCCGTCTGGCAGAGCTCCATTTCTTCGTCATCATCTTATACTTCTTCGCTTGTTCTTCCTTTTTCTTCACTGTCATCTTTTTCCTCTGCTTTGTTGTCATGGTCACCTTATTCCTCTTCATCTTTTTCTTCACTGGCATTTCCTTCCTCGTCTTTCTCACAGAGAAGCTGTTCTAGGTTGAGCCTTCATAAATGTATGTCTGCCATTTGATGCCACACAGCCCCACATGATAGAGGGCCAATCCCAAAGGCAGTGCACCATGTGATGTGTAGAAAACTTCAGGTGCTGTGGGGAGTGAGGGTGCATGAGTGCATTTGCGTGTGTGTGTCCAGTACAAAGTCGCAGGTTTGACCCCTGCAGCCACGGCTGCATTCCCATAGTGCAAAGTCGAACAAAAAAAAAATAAGTGCATGAGCGGCTACATTGTGGAGCACTTTTAGTAAACCACAACTCAACATTAATCCGAAGTGCTCCGTTAGGGCAGTAGGTCAGGCATGCTAAGAGAAGGAAAGAAAGAACAGGTGGCCCATTTGGGATGATCGTCTAGGTGTAACTTACACAGCTTTGCTGTTCACTTTTTTGGCCCCCTCTTCCTCCTCTTCTCCTTTTTCCTTATCACTGATAAACCCATAGCCGGCAGCTGACCCCCCCCCCCCCAATATGTGATGTCCTGAAACTTCACTCTTGCCACATCAGATATGTGACTGAGAACACAAGATGTTCAACCATGTAGTAAGAGTGTGGCACTACCCCATACAGCTGTGTTCAAATCTGCACAGACATGGAGTTCTTTTCCTTGTTGTGAGCGATACCGGTTATGCACAATGGGTTTGAGTGAGGGGTAAGGTCTGTGTTGTACTGGCAGGCCCACACCACAGGGTAGGTGTCCGCCACCTCCCCACAGTGCTGGCACTGTCCGGTGACCGTAGGTCAAAATGTTTAATTATTGCAGGGCATAGCAGTGTGTTGGTTTGCAGCCTTAGCAGGATGTGCTCGTCGACTTTCTTCAACCCCTTTGCAGTGTAGAGTAGTGGCGATGGCTTTCCTTACAATAATTTAAAATTTCCTGATACCGGAGGAAGGGGTCACCTTCCCCGTTTGTCTCCATTGGCATTGAAGTAGAAAACCCAGGAACTAGTGCTCGGGCAGCCACATCTGCGTGCAGCCTCATTTCCCCGCAATCCCTCATGGTCCAGTGCCCATATTATGCATTTTAGTGAGGATCAACGTCCCTTATGCTACTGCACAATATTCTTTCAGCTAGGGGTGAGATGTGCCCTGCTATGTAGTTACGGCACGCTCCTCACGAATCCATAATAATGCGTTTGGAATCGCTGTGAGAGGCCGCAAGGGCAATGGCAACCTCCTCAGCCTGCATTACGGACGGCCCTGAAGGTCAGTCCATCCACCCGTGTTCCTCCCTGAACAATGGGGTTTCGGGCCAGCTATGTCCACGTAGTAAATGCCTCTCTTTTGTCTGTATTTCAACTCTAGCGCCCGAGAGCGCTTCCCGTCTCACTGTGTGTTTGTCTCTGTCCATTTTAGTGGGTAGCAGTCGGATGAGAAGGGCTCTGTGCTGCCACAGTTCTGGTACTTTGTCCCATTCCTGGTGGTGGAACTCATGTTTGATGTGCAGTCGCGCTAGCAAACTTTGACCTGAGCTAGTTTGGCTCAGCCGTGTGGAGGAATGCTTTACGGGTGCAGGAATATGATATGGTTGTAGTTCGTAAATATGGAAGGCAATATTTAGGATGCAGGCTGCCTTAAGAGCACCAATTAAATAACCAAGCGAGGATGATTACGTCAGCTAGTCGCAACTGAAGTCTGCGCAGCGAAATCTTGCAGGCTTGACACAATGAGACCACATGTAGTGACCTCGGCTACACGGGAACGCTGGCACAAATCCACGACAAATACTAATGGCCAAAGCTTGCAGCAGAGGTCATGCATTAGGTTGGGACCTGCACTGACTGCCAACGTCGTAAAGTGCCACTGACTAAATTGTATGGACTACTGTATCCTATAATAGTGCCAGACGTGCCATTTGACAAGTTGGAATGGACCTCTTGGCATTTTTCGAATGTCTCAAAGCAGAAATAAATCGGCAATGGTCACGACAGACTACCTCACCACATACAGAAATACCAAGGAAATTCCGTGTGGCACTGCAACTGAGGCGACAATTTCTAAATGGGGACACAATCCTGAGGCATGGCACTCCAGCGGCCATCGTAACAGACAGAGGAATGGCTTTCACAGCTAAGCTTCTGCGCACTATGCTCGCGCTTAGTGGCACTGCGCATTGAATGACGGCCTACGACATACAAACCGATGAACTTATAGAACAACTCAAAAAGGCTATTGCAGACATGCTGTCCGTGAACATCGATGCGGTGCACAAGAATTGGGACAAGATTTCACCTTATGCCATGTTCGCTTATAATACAGCACGTCAGGAAACAACGAGAATGGTGCCATTTGGTCTCCTACCAATTTAACCAAGACAGTGGATGAGGGAATGACAGCTGCTGTAGCTCAAATGGTAGAGCATTGCATGCAGTGTGCGAAAGTTGTGGGTTCAGTCCCCACCAGCAGCGAGTTCTTTCGTCCACTTTAATTCATTTTCCTATTTATCTTGTAATTACTGTACTTCAGTTAGTTTTAGAAATATTGCTACGGCATCAGGCGGGCATTTAAGGTATGAGCCAGGCAAGGGTGGAAGATGACGAGGACGATCTCTTGTCTAGCGTTCGGACGCCATCTTACCTCGGCTGTACCAGCTACCTAGCGCTCCGCGCTCGCCTGTAAATAAACCTTCGCTCGATCTTTCAACCGTAACAGTTTTGTGGTGGAGGTGCGGGGTACGCTGACCAAGAAGACGGAGTTGCTACCTGGGATCCTACGACGAAGCCGACGCCTCGCTCGACTGCCGCCGCTCGAGATGTCTCATCACGGCAACGACCCGTCAACCCCGTCCTCTCCGGTGCGGTCAACTGGTGTCTGGATGCACACGATGGAGCCACGATCTTTTTCTGGAAAACCTGGTGAGGACGTCGAGCAATGGCTCACACATTACAAGCGTGTGAGCAAGTACAACGGATGGAACCAGTCGGCTCAGTTAGAGAACGTCGTTCTCTTTCTCACGGACACTGCACTGCTGTGGTTTGAGAACCACGAGGACACACTTACGACGTGGGAACGCTTTGTAGCCGACATCACCGAGTGCTTCGGAGATTCCACCGCGAAAAGGAAACAGGCGGAGCAGACGTTACTTCAGCGTGCACAAGTCCCAGGTGAGACCTGCACAACGTACATAGAGGCGGTCTTGAAGTTGTGTAAAACGGTAAACCCTCTCATGTCTGAAGAAGATAAAGTTGGGCACCTTCTCAAAGGGATCGCTGAAGACGTATACAGCTACCTGATTGGAAAAGAGAGTCTCAGCTCAGTCACCGACCTCATCAAGCACTGCCGAACGTTCGAAACATTGAAGCTGCGCCGTATTACGCCAAAATTCGGGAGATTGGCCAATGTTACCACAGTTGCAAGCATTGACGACACCTCCGGCTATCAGTTTGATCTTGCGACCACTATAAGGCAGATAGTCCGCGAGGAACTCGAACGGCACACCAAAGGAGCAACGGGTGTCGAGCAGCTGTGTCGTCCCGACCATTACCGTGAACCTGAGTTTGCTTTATCCTCGCTGTCTGCCATGCCAGGAGTTCCAAGCTATCCTGCTGATCAGCGGCCGCAGCATCGATGTAACTTTCCCGACGAAGTGACGCACGACGAGCGCTCTCATGGACCCGTCGCCACGCATCGGCAACCTGAAAGCCGTGTTCGCTATTATGCGCAGCAACCAACGTTTGACCGCGAAGTCTACAACACGAGTCGCACGTCGCCAGTTTGTTATAGATGTGGAGCCACGGGTCACATCTCTCGATTTTGTCGCAGACGCCGACAGACAAGGTACGGCCAACAACAACCAAGTTGGGCTAATTTTGATCGCAACGGCTATAACAACGACTGGCAACCGGACTTTGGAGCTGCCCGTTCCACAGGCTCGGCGCACAGAAATGATTTCGGACAACACAACAGGAGTGCCTCACCAGCTTCAGATCGCAGCCTGACGCCACCAGCCCGTCGACAACGCCGTTCACCGTCACCACGGCGACGCCTTACGTCACCACCGCCGTCGGGAAACTAGCCGACGCGGCCAATGGAGGTGCGGTCGCCGGACAGCGTGGATCTCTGCGAAATATTCCTCTTGTGATGGTGAAAAACAAAGTGCATGTCTTCGTCGATAGTATACCTACAACCGCGTTAGTTGATACTGGTGCTACCGTATCCGTCATGAGTGCGACGTTCAAAGAGAGGTTGGGGCGGAAAGTTATGTTCCCGTGGAATGGTGGTGTGACCTTTCGTGGTGTCAGTGGAGAGTGCCTTATTCCTCTCGGTGTTTGTGTTGCAAGTGTTTTGTTCTGCGGGGAAGATTTTAAAACAGAATTTTTAGTATTACCGCGTTGCACTCATGATGTCATTCTCGGTATTGACTTCCTTAAGGATTGTGGCGCTTCTGTCAATTGTGGTACGGGTGAAATAAGTCTGGATAGTGCACTTCTTGCCACCCTCGCAGACACATCTCCGAAAGAGGAACAGTACTTCGTTGTTTCCGATGATCTACTGCTACCGCCTTGTTCACTCTCGCCTGTCTGTGTCAAAGTCATTACTGCCGACCCTTCTTCATTCGATGCACAAGTTTTACCCCTAGCTTCGAGCTGCGCCAAGAAGGATGTCCTTATTCCGCGTTCTGTCGTGAGTGTAGTGCAGGGTGCCACGAATCTGTGGGCTTTCAATTGTTCATCTGCCCCTGTAGTTCTCCCGCGCAATATGAAACTCGCCACTTTTGAGGAAATTACTTACAGTTCTATTATGGCTTTCAGCGAAGAGGCGCAGTGTAGAACCTACAACGCCAACCCATCTGTGTCTGAAGAGCACGTCCTCCGAATGATAAACAAGTCTCTTCCCTCAGATGAGCGCCAAGCTCTTGCGCGAGTTCTTCTGGCGCACGCATCTGTGTTCGATTTCGTACAAGGCGACAAGCAGGCCTCACTCCCTCGTTCTCGTGCTCACCACCGCATTGACACCGGCTCGGCACAC
Organism: Hyalomma asiaticum; assembly: GCA_013339685.2. Taxonomy (NCBI): domain Eukaryota; kingdom Metazoa; phylum Arthropoda; class Arachnida; order Ixodida; family Ixodidae; genus Hyalomma; species Hyalomma asiaticum. The sequence continues at coordinate 290,780 of JABSTT010001708.1, forward strand.
CCCATTCGACAAAAGCCTTACCGTGTGTCTTCAGCAGAGAGAACAGTTATCGCTGAACAGGTCAAGGACATTTTCCCGAGAAGGCGTCATTCAGGAGTCCTCAAGTCCATGGGCAGCACCGGTGATCCTAGTGAAGAAAAGGGATGGATCATGGCGGTTCTGTGTCGATTACAGAAAGCTAAACGCTGTCACCAAAAAGGATGTGTATCCGCTTCCTCGGATCGATGATGTTATCGACTGCCTCCATTCTGCCGCTTACTTCACCTCACTGGATTTGAGATCAGGTTATTGGCAGATACCAATGCACCCAGACGACAAAGAGAAAACAGCCTTCGTGACACCTGATGGCCTCTATGAGTTCAACGTCATGCCCTTTGGTCTTTGTAATGCGCCGGCGACGTTTGAACGATTTATGGACACCATCCTCCGTGGAATGAAATGGGAAATTTGCTTATGCTATCTGGATGATGTTGTGATTTTTGGAAGCACTTTGGATGAACATAACCGACGTCTTAGCCTCGTCCTTGATTCTGTCGAGAAAGCCGGTCTGGTATTGAACTCCAAGAAATGTCGCTTTGGAGAGACTGAAACGTTGGTACTTGGACATCTAGTCGACAGAAATGGTGTGAGGCCCGATCCACGGAAGATTGAAGCAGTAAGTTCCTTCGAACCACCGAAGTCACTGCGGGAGCTGCGGAGTTTCTTGGGCTTATGCTCGTATTTTCGTCGCTTCGTACCAAGATTCGCCGATGTGGTGTACCCCCTGACATGCCTTCTCCATAAGGATGTTCCTTTCAACTGGACGTCGGCTTGCGACGAGGCGTTCCGCCAACTAAAGTTTCAACTGACATCGGGACCTATATTACGCCACTTCGATGCTTCCTCGCCTACAGAAGTGCACGCTGATGCCAGTGGAATTGGCATCGGAGCTGTGCTAGTACAACGTCATCACGGATCTGAGCACGTTGTGGCTTATGCCAGTCGATCTCTGAGTAAGGCGGAACGAAATTACACAGTCACGGAACAAGAATGCTTGGCAGCAGTTTTCGCGGTTCACAAGTTTCGGTCCTACGTCTACGGGCGCCCGTTCACTATAGTTACGGACCATCACGCTCTATGCTGGTTGGTGAACCTCCGTGATCCGAGTGGTCGACTGGCACGTTGGGCTCTCCGACTTCAGGAGTACGACTTCGTCATCTCTTACAAGTCCGGTCGTCGTCACGCAGATGCCGACTGCCTTTCCCGCCTTCCTCTACCGACTACGGAGTGTGACGAAGACAACTTCGATGACTGCTTTGCTTCTATTTCGGCCACATTCCCGGACTCCACGAGATTTAGGGATGAACAAGCCAGTGATGTTAGCCTGGAGCCCCTTTTCGCTGCTGCGCTGCGTCCTCAAGCCACCGGTCGATTTTGTGTACGAGACGGCCTCCTTTACAAGACGAATTATTCGGGTAAAGGCGCTCGCTTTCTCCTGGTGGTTCCGCAGAGTCTGCTACCTGACGTACTGAGTGCCATGCACGATGACGCAACCTCTGGCCATCTAGGCTTCATAAGAACACTGAACCGAACACAGGAGCGCTTTTACTGGCCCAAAATGCGAGACACTATCAAGCAGTACGTCAGCGGTTGCGATAAATGCCAACGCCATAAGCGTCCTACGACTACTTCGCCGGGTCTTCTCCAGCCTCTGCCACCACCTTGTCTGCCGTTTGAACAAGTAGGCGTTGATCTCTTGGGGCCATTTCCACGATCTTATAACGACAATCGGTGGGTTATCGTATGTGTAGACCACCTGACCCGTTATGCAGAAACTGCGGCCATACCATCTTCAACAGCTACATGCGTTGCCACATTCTTGCTGCGGTTTGTTATCCTCAGGCACGGCTCCCCCCGTGTGATAATTAGTGATCGTGGTCGGCAGTTTGTTGCGGACGCCGTTGAAGAATTACTTCGTCTCTGCAGCTCGAAGTTCCGGCATTCAACACCTTACCATCCTCAAACCAACGGCCTTGTAGAGCGTACAAACAGGACTCTTACCAACATGCTGGCAATGTATGTCTCGTCCGACCACAAAGACTGGGATGACGTGCTCCCATTCATCACATATGCGTATAATACCGCACGGCATGAGACGACGGATTACAGTCCTTTTTATCTGCTGTACGCACGTCTACCGCTAAGGAGTATTGATACAATACTGCCGTTTGGCTCCCACAGTGAGTACTCGGTTGCCAAGACGCTGTGCCTTGCAGAAGAAGCACGCCGGCTCGCTCGACTTCGTACCGTGGCCTCACAGCACCGTTCTAAGGAGCGCTATGACAGCCGACACCAGTCTGTCTTGTACAGCAAAGGGGACTTGGTATGGGTGTGGACCCCACAGCGTAAACGTGGATTATGCCAAAAGTTTTTGCCCCAGTATGCTGGACCTTTCGTGATTGTGGATCGGTTGAGCGACTTAACGTACGTGGTGGCCCGTTTAACGTCAGCTGGTCGTCGTTCCAGCCGAACGCAGGTTACACACATCGCGCGTCTCAAGCGGTTTCATCCTGCTGTTTTTCGGTGATTTGGACTTGCCCAGCGGGCTTCGTCTGTCAGCCGGGGAGGGCTACGGCATCAGGCGGGCATTTAAGGTATGAGCCAGGCAAGGGTGGAAGATGACGAGGACGATCTCTTGTCTAGCGTTCGGACGCCATCTTACCTCGGCTGTACCAGCTACCTAGCGCTCCGCGCTCGCCTGTAAATAAACCTTCGCTCGATCTTTCAACCGTAACAATATGTTCACACTGAGTCCCCCTTTTCAGCATGCGACATATCTGAGTCTGACAGGTGGCTTAGAGACCTCAAACATGTACATTTGGTGCATAGTCTATATGAGTGGCAAAATGCTGAAAGTGCTAGAGAAAAATGCCCTTCCCATGGCAAGAGAAGTGAAGAAGACCAAGTACAAAAATATAGATGAAGAGAACGACAAACTGCTCCAAAATTTAGTTTTAGCATTGTAAGATTTGTTGGAGGACCAGTTCACAATGCATACTTTTTAGTGGTTTTACAGCAAAAATAAGCAAAGAGGAAAAAGACAGGACAAACTGCAGCACTTTGTACTGTCTCATTGCCCTTTTTTCTTGTGCTTATACGTGTTACTAGAGCTAAAGGAAATGAACACAATGTGTTACTGTGAGTAAAGTGGGCACAAAGCTACTCCATTAAACAGATGAGACAGATATGGTGTTAGTCACAACTAACTTAATGTACAGGAAAGCAGTGAAATATGTGGCCATAGTACACGTGTAAACAACACTGCTTCAAACAAATGCCAAATTATATCAGATTGGAGTACATCACAAAACGTTTTGAAATTAGCCGGTATTTAAAAATTCGTATTCATCATTAGCAATGCCACAGATTCCTCACTGATAATTCTTTTTCTTTAATGCAGTAGGATTCCATAATCTCATGGGCCAGAGAATCTGTACTTTTACCAAGAATTGAAGCACTGGCAAACCTCGTCTGACATGAGCATGATCAGCAATGTACAGACAAATGCGCTGGCAGACAGTTTTTATCATGGAAAGTGCGCACTCCCTTACTATTTAGATACCAGCCAGTTTGGCTGATGTAAACCCCACTGCAGCTGAGTGGGGATTTCATACACCATGCCGACCGAACAAGCCATGCACAGCCTAGTGTGCATCTTCATGTAAAGGGAGAGCTGCAGCTCTTCTGAAATGTGTGGGCACAGACCAGACAAGTTGCGTGGCGCAGAGAAAACTAGTCACCTTGTACCTTTTTGCTGCATTTTGAAGGTTGTGAGCAACTAGTGTACACAAGGCACAACCATTGGTCTTTTCACCATCAGTCGCCTGCTTTGTCTTGGTTTGGAGAAAGGTTTCATAAATTAATACAACAGTTACATGAGTGAATCTTTTGCATGACCCAATTAATAAAACTAGCCTGCATCCCCCTCTCAGGAGATGATATTACCAGTGCTACCTCAGGACACATGGTAGCAGTGGCCTTCTTAACAAATTTAGAATGGGTTGCATAAAATGGTACGAGCTCCTGACATGCACAGCAACAATGTTTCCTGGGGTTTCATGTGCCATAACCACAATGTGATTGAGACATGCTGTAGTAGAGGGTCTAGGAAATTTTGGTCACTTGAGGCCCTTTAACGTGCACTGAAATACATAGGCCTCTAACATTATCCCTCCCTAACATCACACTCTAACGTGCTACACGTGCTTGTTTTGGCACACAAAATCCCAGAATTAATTACTAAACATCTTACTAATGCTTGCATTACCATTAGCTTTGAGAAAGTAATTTATAGGAGACATGTTTTTAAATGACAGCCCTAAGTTGCAGGAAAGCATGTATATATGGACTTGTATTGATCCCAGTCTCAGAAATCCACTTTGACAAATCAGAAATGGCAGACTATGAAGAAAAATAAAATACAAGTATATAAGACAGTGTCATTAGTACTTGAGAAAGCAAATTTCTTTTTGCTGTCATCAACCAACACCTATAGCCAAAGGGTCATTACACTAAGTGATAAACTAAGTGACAATGATATGAATGAACCCAGAACAGACAACCAAATAACTTCAGCACATACCAGCGCATCTCCACTGAAAGTAGTCGACAACACAAGTGCTTGTAGACTACTGCTGTTGCTGCCAATCGTTAGCAAGGTGGATTAGTGCCAGAACAGGACTTGGTGGCTTAAGCAGTAGTTAGGATTTATAATACTGCATGTAGACTCCAATGGCATAAAGGAAGCTTCAGTCCTGCAATGAACAAGGTCACCAAGGACAAGGATGTCAGTTCTAATCAGCTTCTTTAAATTCACGCACTCTGGAACATGTGTAATTTACTGAACCATTTGTTGCACGGCCAGTCACAACTATATTAAATACTGTAAAACACCACAATTAGGCAAGCATGTAGCTGTTACAGACTGCTTACAGAAAATTATGTACTGCAATGAAATATGTGACATGCCGGAGCTAACACATTGACACAGACAAACAACTGTTATCTTCATAGTGAAAAGAACAGGCATGCAAAGAACACAAGGGGGAGAAGTGGACAACCCGAACGCCGTCTATATAACTTTTCTCCCACTTCATGCCCCTAGTGTCTGTGTTTTGCACGCCTGTTCTTTTCACTATGGAGCCTTACCAACTCGCTCTGCTTTCTGTCCTTTTGTTATCCTTTCCATCTTGTGTTATGGCAATCACTCTACAGTACATCACACCCAGTTAATACTGACTAGCCCTGCTTCTTCTTGTGATATGATATCCTGCAGTAAGGCTGCACATACACAAAGTTGTTTTCTGTAGCTCGAGCAAATGAGTTCAGCGTTCACAGTGTACAAGGCTACTGTTCTTAAGGGCCCCCACTAATAATGCCTCTTCTTTCTAAAAAAATTTGCTTGAAGTCATACACTTAACTTGCCAAGTCTTAGACTAATATATGCGTTTTTCTGAAATATGCACATTGAAAACTAGCAATTCAAACAGTATCCACTTTAAGTACTACAAGGTGCATGCGAAGAAAAAAAAAAGAACACTGACGACCTGGCTAAGTGTTTAGCTCTTCTTTCTTTTTTTGTGCGCTATTCATTCATAATGCAACCTTACCAACTCGCCCAACTAGCTGAGTTTGTCACCTTATTACAAATCATAAAAAAAGATGCTACGATCGGGCTGGGGAAGCCTCAACTTCTAATTTACGGATGGTGCACATCGAGGAACGTATGGTCAAACCTTAAGAACTAACGCCAGGGTCAACGCACTTAAACCAATAACAACACGCTTAAACAATAATACTCGCCTTCATCGGGTTAAAAAAATGTTCAGGACACACATGCTGTAGCACTATGAAAAATCTTCCTCTAACAAATATGCTCTGCGTAGACGTACTGCGTGGCGTTTGGTCTTCTTTTATGATTTACTATACCTGATATATACTTCTATTTCCTTGCTGCTTACTTCGGCCACAAATTTCCAACCAACGCGCCCGTTACAGAACGTGATCGCTAGGATATTCGCAGCTCACGGCGAGAGTATACGGAGTCGAGCTAAACGCAAACCTTAAAAAGAAAGCAACACAACTAGCTTTTGTGGCCGCTCGCTTTACAAGCGAGAACCAATACAGAAACTCACCAAAAAGTCTCCTCCAAAGGCGGGAAGCACAGAAGCTGGGAGTGACGGACCGGCCAACGGCCCGGTTGGCGGCGGCGTGTGTTTCTCGGCGTTCACCTTTGGCATAAATTGTACGTCCATACATGTAGTACATACTACTGTGGTTTATCCCGTAGACCACGCTTGATGGCGCGAGAAACGTATAAAAATAAGACTGTTTTCTTTCAAATGCCGCTGGTTGGCAGGCGTGACCCAGCGTGCCGGGGGTGCCGGCGCTCGATATTGGCGGGATCATTTTGAAGGGCTGTAGTGGCGACATCTGAACGAATTTAAAGTTTTAAATGTGGGAGGGTCACAATGCGAATTGTAAACTGGTAATTGTTTAGTTGTTTAGTTATTTTAGAGCGCGCGGCGACGGCAACATGACGGTTTACAGGTTTTGGCTGGCGTCCCTACGGTGAGAGAGCATAACATTTTCTGAGTGTACGCGACGTCCAATAAGGGACCAACAGAGCGATAGCCACCTGTTTTAAGAGCGGAGGATGGCAGTGGAACTTGTCCGTTGGCCTGTCCACACCCTCGGTTGTCGCCGAAAGGTCGCCCGTCCAGCGATGGTAGCCGCGCCGTGTCAATACAGGGAAGTGGTTTCGATGACATCTCCGGCAATCCTATTCAAGTTTCGCCTAGAATGCATGCCGCCAGCCATAACACAGTAGCCTTTCTGCCCTGCTGCGGTGTTTTGCTAACTCGTTTCAGGATTAGTCTCCGATGCCATCTTTCGCAGATGCTTGGTGGAGCGAGGGGCTCGAAGTGTGGTTACGGCGAGGCGTATCCATAGGATCTCACAGAGAGAGGTTCTTCATTGGCGAAGTATGGTGGATGTGTTTGGCGTAGAAGGCGGTCGCAGGAAAGATCGGAACTACTTAACGGGAAAGAAAAGGAGAGAGAGAAGGATAGAGCTTAGCGCTAACTCGCGTGGCAGAAGCAGCAAAGTGCAGAGAGGTTGAGCTTGGCGCTGCCTCTGATCGAGTGATGTGAGAAGACAAGAAACGCAGCTTGCGCTCGGTTGCGCAATGCAACATCACAGCAACGCTGGCCGATATTTTCCGGAAGCGCGTCACTCGATAATCAGGTGGTATTTTGGCGGGAACATGAAGGTGACACTGAGATAAGTGATTGCAGCAGAAACATATGTTATGGTATTTTGTTACATGCTTCTGGCAGTTACATGAGACGTGATCACCCAAAATCACGTAACGCATTGTCACATCACGTTTTTCAGACAACGGCACGTAACACAATGTCCTGTGCCGTGCATCTTCTACAATCACGTAACGCAATTATGTCATGTGACATGTTCTCCAAAATCACGTAACCCAATCGCATGAGACGTGTTTCGTTCAGGATCACGTAATGCATGCAATACACCGATAAGCACGCAATACACAGATTCTTGAACGCGAAGCGCCGACAGGTGGCTCTTTCCTGGTTCGCGCACGGCCTATTTCCTGAAGTACCTTAAAAACACACTTGCGTACCTACTTAATGTGCAGGTAATGACCCTAACTTTTATATCTTTACAAAAACAGAAATGCCTGAATAGTTATCTACCCTTGTCGAGTCTTTTTTATGGCATGCTGCAGTACACCACTAGAATGAAATAACTACTCGTCGTGTCGCGTTCTTCGTTTTTATCGCGCTTGTTTTATTATTGTCCACTGTATTCATGTGTGCAAACGTAGTTATCTCATTTGTTCTTTGTTTATTTGTTCTATTGTTGCATTTGTACAATATCCTCCCAATTTATTTTTCCTGTACTTCTTTTTGCAGAAGGGCTGCCATGTACG